>CAEFZX010007392.1:0-23674 GCA_903066825.1 Alfaro cultratus | reverse complement strand
GGCAGGAATCGGGATGTTAGTTGCTAAGGTCAAACGGTTGCGTGTTACGGAAACAAATGTCTTGCAGTGGCACAGAGGAAGCGCTAGAACACAGAGCAGACAGGGGAAGATACACACACACATTATATCTTTCTATCTTCTCAAGGACTTTACGTTGACTTGCCTTCATATTTCATTCGTTTTTATAGCCTAACCCTAACCTTAACCCTAACACTAAACTCAGTTCACACCTGATAACTTTACAACACAATACTGGGCACATGTGATGATCTCGTTGAATCTTTATAATCCTAATTCTCACATATAAAAGTTGTTTTTTTTTTTTTTTTTTTGGCAAACTGTAGCTTCCAAAATGTTAAAAAGAGTTCATGGGAGCCATGAAAATGAGGAGAGGGAAAATTAAACCCTAATCGTTGTCAAATTGACAGATTTGAAATCGGTCTGAATATCTTAGTTTGAAATCTGTAGTCTTTGGTTCATATGCCGTCTTCCATGCAGCAGAGCATGAACAGATTAATAGGAAATTAGAAAGCTGTAACTGATAGATGGGTGGTTTAATGTGCCTGCAATAAGTATTTATTAACAGGGTCACCACACACGCACACATACGCACACAAATAGTTAGGATAGCAGTTTGGGAGGGAAGACATGAACATTCTGCTTCTATACGTTTGGTACCATGTGATGAATAAAGGGTTAAAGCCTGAGAAGGTGAGGCTGCAGTTACCAAGGTTACAGACGACTGCAGCAACCACCATGACGCCTACATCTGTGGCGTGACACAGCAACAATGCAACTCTGGGACCATAGTGAAGGCAGAAAGATAGAGGGAAAGAAACGTGTAAAATGATGAGACGACAGGCTAACGGCAGGAGGACGGACAGAAGCCAGGATCCCACAGGGGTTAAACAGAATTATTCAGGAGGTCTGCGTATTTCTCTCACCGCCAAAACTGAGACGGTGTTTTCTAGACGACCACTCCGGCCAGATCAGGCCGCGTCTGATGCAGCGGCGTGTAAAACGTACAGTCTGAACCGTGGAGACCACATGTAGAAAACCTCCAAGAGAGCTTGCTGAAGCAAAGCATTATTGTCTGAGACATTATCCTAAAGCAGAAGGTCACACCAGGTAGAGGGTTGGGAGAAGTCTCTCTGAGGATGAAAGTCATGATATCTGAAGATGCATTTTGGTTTGATATGGTAATAAATTACATCATCAACTTGCTGCGGTGCAGCACGGTTTGAACGCTACAACCGTTTTAAACACGTTTCAGCGTCGGGACTGGAATCAGGGTAAGTATTTTTAGAAAGAAGGCCAAGCGCCACACTGATCTCATCACTTTTTATGCAACACAGCTGCGGTTTGCATGAAGTTGAGGTGTGCAGACTTAAAAGCAGCTGTAGCATGTTATGCACTTAAAAATGCTGAGCTCAGACTTTAGCTGGTCCTTTTGAGGAAAACTTCAACAACAGAACAACAGCATGAAATCCTTTATGCGATTTTCTTATTTTTATTTTCTTATTTCCTTTGTTTAACCAGGTAAAACCCCATTAAGATCCAGATCTCATTTTCTATGTTAACTATGTTTGGAACTTTAGATGTTGAAAATGTATGTGTCAGAATTTATGCGTCAGAACGACACAAAGTGATACGTTGTAGTGTCTGACTGTGTGAGGAAAATATAAAATCATCAGATAAGCACAATCAAGAGTCTGTGGTTACCACTTTACCTAGTTCAACTGTTTATGTATAAAGTAGAAAAAGTGTAAAAATGTACAAAATTTTCCCCATGTACCCAGGCTCTGTCTCAGCTTGGAGCTTTACTTCTCTCACTATGAAACCTAGAAACGAAGGAGCTTTTGGGAACAACCATCCAAACAACAATGAACATCAAAACACAAACTTGAAAGCGAAAAAAAACCCTAACACAAATGGAGAGTTCCCTGGTTGCACGTTAAGAAACTTCAGGCGAATGAGTAACAGACAGACATGCATCAGCCTGCGGTGCACAGAACGCCCTGGTCGTCTCCAGTGTTATGGACATCTTGCATCAGTCTAAATGAAAATGCTACACAGCCCCCACATTTTAGGGAGTGTTGAAATGGCTCCCTTTGTGTGATAAAAGAAATGTACAAACTTTTACATTTTTCAAAGACCAGAAGATACCGGCAGAAGCGTGTGACTGCTTCAGGACTGCAGACACAAGTTGGCAAACAACATTGGCATTGAAGAACGTTCTTTAACACTTTAGGCAAAATACCACAGCCAGACATTTTATTTCCCATCAAACACACATGACCAGATTTGCACAAGTGTCGTGAAAACCAGAACTCTGGAACCACACACACCTGACTCAAATGGACCTGAGTCTGGAAACAAAATTGCAACATTTGTTAAATTTTTAACTGTTGTTCTCCTTCCCACTGCACTGAGTCAAAAGATTGAGTGGTTCTTTGCACTAAGAACCACTGAACGAAACAACACAAAAACCTCTTTAAGAAAACACTGGGTGCAACTTCCTTCTTTATGAAATGGAATGGCTTCAGATATTAGCTCCTGTAGCAGTTTTTAGTAAAAGACCACGATCCTTTTCTCACACCAGTGCTACAATTGCATGTTTGTTTGGGTTGTATTTACCCAGAATGCCCTGCACTGTTGTCCACTTCCTGCTTTTGGAGTGGACTCCGAGCCGGTTGGCCGTCACTTATGCATTTGAACCGTACCAGAGTTCACTACAACCAAACCCAGACCAAGGTTTGTAGGCGGACCAGAGTTTGAATTTATCACACCTCCCCAATCTAACCGGACTATCTAGGAAAACGGACTAGAGTTCGATTAAAGCGAACTAACATCCATGATACTGTAGAGCTGTGGGTCTGCTGGGCTGGTGGATTAGACTAAATTCAGATGGATCTGGGAAAGAATGCATGTTCTCTGGCTGTGGTTACAGAGGCTTTAAATCTCTCTTACTCACACAGGCTACTCACCAAAACTCATGTAAGGACAGACAAATGAGACAAACTGAAACAGATACACAGTCACTCCCTGGAGACCACAGCGAGGAGGAACTACAGTACAGGCCTCCAGACAGGACATTTTTACTGAAAAGTGGTGGGCTGTTGCCAAAGGACAGATTCTGTTGCTAAAAATATCAACACAGAGAGCAAACAGCCAGGCCAGCTGGCTCTGACATCATTCAAGAAACTGCAGCAAAAAGACATTCAAGCAGAACAATAACATTAGTAGTTAGCAAGCTAGTTTTCTTGCTAACCCACTAAATATGAACTTTATATTCAGGTATTTATTCCTCTAATCTGACTAGGACCCAGACATCGTTCTCAAGACAGAAATCTCAACACATTCCCAGGACAGACTAGAGTTCCTCAAATGAATTCTGGGTCATTTGACCCAGAATTCAAATGTCATCTGGTGAAATTTGGTGTTCATCTGGTGAGATATGACTGGGAAACATCCAAAGGGAATAATTGGTGAGGCATCCGAATCAGATGCTCAAACCACCTCAACTGACCCCTCACATATAGCCAGAGGAAGATCATTTCAGTCTCTTTTGCCCAGGGTCTCTTGGCCGATATCCACACGCCATCACCACAGGTAAGGGTTGGAACATCCACAGGCGAAAACGTCTTCTTCGTTTTGAAAGACCAAAGCAAATTCCCCATTGCAGACGAGACCCCAATCTGTCAGTCGATCTCCTCTTCCAACACGCGATCGCATGTGAAGAAGACGGGAGAAACAAACAAAAGGCTCCACAGACAAAGACCTGTCTGTCTATCCATCAATCTGTCTGCTACACGTCTGGTACAAGTAGTCAAAAAAGCAGATAATTGGGATCATCAAACATCTTTTTGCAAAACGTCACAATCGAGTTCCTAAAATGAGAGGAAAACCTTTCATTGTGAGGTCAACCCATTAACCGATTTTCACTGGAGCCGCTGTTTGATGTCGGCGTAGGCGAAGGTGTTTCTCTGAGCGTCGCCTGTTGAGTGGCTGATTTTCCAAGCTGTCTGCACATGCCGGCCTCTCGAGGCTCCATGACACACGATCTAAAGGAGCTCTCTGCTGCTCTGCCTACTCTAACAAATGCATTTTACATTAGGTTGGAGTGGAAGCTTTTGTTCCTAACATACTTTTATTATTCAGTTGGTCCTGTGCTGGTGTTTTGTACCACATAAATTCAGTCTTGTCAGCTGGAAAGCAACATGAGTTCATTCTTTTGTTTGCATTAAAGCACAAAGGATGAGAGGTTAAGTTTTGTATAAGCGACATTTGAAATGTTAAGAATTCTTATCCATAAAATGTTAAAATATCTGCCCAATGAGTGAGGCAGCTTAGTCCAAAACTATTATCTTTCAGGACTGGTTAAGTCAAAGTCCAGGGAATGCAAAAAAAAAAAAAAAAAAAAATTCACCAATGTCCACAAGAAAGAATTAGACTATAGATTGTAAATGCATGTCACACTTTGCAAATTTTTGCTAAATTTTGAAAACCATGAATAATTTTTCTTCCATTTCACAATCATGCACTTCTTTGTGCTGGTACACCATTTTAATTTTCAATTGATCAAAGTTTGTAGTTGTAACATGACAACATGTGAAAAAGTCTAAATTGTATGAATATTGTGTAAATTTATGGTGTTTCCAAGAATTAAGAATAACAGCGGAAAAAATTGTCAGTGGTTTTCCAACTGTTTTAGGGTCATTTTGATTTGCTGAATGCAAAAATCACATTAGTTTTGCTCAATCAGGTCAACTCTCTGAACTATGGAGCAACATGAGCATCAAAATGCATGACTTGTTCTCACATCTGGATCAGGTTCCTGAGAATCTGATCAATGAGTGACGAGCAGGAGGAGAGATCCCATCAGGACAGAAAAGAGTCGGAGGATCTTCAATTTACATGTACTTACCCTTATCAGGGTTTATTATTCAACTTACAGAAATCTTCACATTTGTAAAAAATAAATTAATACACTCTGTTAGAAAAATTTTTTTTCTCCTAAAACATTTTTTGGATGAGCAATATTAACGTAAATTAACTGTTAGTGTCACAAAAACATCACCAATTTAGTCAGAAGATCAAATTTCTCTTAATCAAATTAGAATAAAAACCTGACCTGATTGAGAAAAATTGATGTCATTTTTGGATTCAGTGGGGCAAAACAGTCCTAATTCAGTTGAAAAAAAAAAATATTTTGTAACCCAGTGCGATCAGTGTAAATATATTTTTTATTATGGTTTGTTCTGGTAGACTGATTTTCATGACTGAAAATGTGTACATACTAGTGCTATTCAGGGCATTTAAAAGCTGAAATGTCAAAGTTTGACCTAAAACAGCTCTTGCTGCTCTGCGTTTTTTCAGTCATAGAGTAAAACATGGCACCTTACAAGCCAGAAGTTCAGCAGTAAAACAATGCTATTAAAATCCTCCTAAATGCCTGGTGTTTTCCAGCTGAAGCCAAACGTTTGACACGTTGACCTGCCGATGTGTGTTCTTGGAAGGAGACCCTTTATAGAGTACAAAAGCAATAAAAATACAGTCCGAAAATCTACCCTGGAGGTCTGGTAGCCCTGCAAAGCTGTCATTCAGGACATATTGTCTTTGTTTTTATGGTGTGTGATTTGTGCCAAGGCTGGTGTTAACAGGTATAACAGATGACTCACAAACCCCTGCAGGGCTACCTGCTCTTTCTGATTTCCTCACGGATTCATTTGCATGTATTACCCACACAAAGGCACAAAAAAAACATAATTAACATACATGGCTGCACCCTAATTGGGAAAGAGCTTGAAATTCACATCCCATCACAGGCCAGCCTTCGATCCACATCTTACACTCTGCTGCGTTAAAATGCATCTGCGTGCAAACAGAAACTCACCTTCACATTGGCGTTTTGCACCTGCATGACGTTTTAAAGTTATGGTGCATGACTTGTTCGTTCTACAGATGGGGCATGCTGTAACATGCGTTCAGTATATGAGCTATTCTGAGGTGTGGTCAGTGAGTGTGGGTGTGTTAGAATGACAGAAAGAGGATTAGACTATTAAGTATGCCTGTGAATGAATATTAATCCCTGCTGGAATAGGAATGCCTCTTTAATCTTGGACTAATGCAATACTTACATCATATAAAACACTGGTAAATGTAAATGTAGTCAGCAGTTACACTCATATCATTTCTGTAATATATAGTTTGGTATTCTAGGGATGCAATATACAACAATAAACACGTGATATTGTTATTATGTTTAAGGATTTATGTGCAATGTCACGTAAAAGCTATTAAGCTAGGTGTCCCTATATGTCACACTGATTAAAACAATGTGCAACAACCACTTGGAGCCGAACCACAGAGTGCTGAGTCACACACTGCAGAGATCTAAATTTAGCAATATGGTTATTGTAGTCTGGGCAATAATACAGAGAGGACTGAATTTGAATAACACAAGCAAAGCAAGAAAACAACATGTCAAGACTCTCAGATGGCACTTTTTTTTCCATCTTGAAACTTTATAAGTCACAGGGTACAGTTTCTTTTTTTTTAAAACATTTTTTTCTCCGAAGAGTTTTTGCGGCGCTAGTGGCTTGTATTTTTTTGTGACAGTAGGCTGACAGGAAGGGGGGAAGGAGAGGCGGAAGACATGCGGCAAAGGTCGCCGGGACCGGGAGTCAAACCCACGACGTCCGCGTCGAGGACCAGTTTCATCAAATGTTTGCATGTCAGATTTTACCATAAATTATGTTGCTATGAAATGTGTTCAGCGTTTTTAGGATAAAAAAAAAAAAGCAATGCTCAAATAATACACAGGTTGTTTTAGAAACATGAAAAAATGAATAGATAGATTAACATTATAAGCAGCTGTCTCTGTTTCTTAATATGGCAGATGGCGTATGTTGGTGTACGCCAAAAGTTCTTATGTGTGCCTAAACATGAAGACATGTACCACATACTGTAGAAGACTAAATCCTCTGTCACCTTTTCCATTCAGTCATTTAACAGGTTTGATACATGTAACCTAAACCTAAAGATGATTTCATGAGGCTGAAATAGGAAGGATGGCCATAAGTTTGAGCCACTTCAGGTATTCAGTTAAGTGAGTCTTCGTCAGTGCTGACAGAGCATCTGCATAGCTTACCATGACATTAACATTCAGTTCATAGAGTACTTAATTTGAGCAACATTTGAGTCAGTTCTCTGGGAGTAGCTAATGTGCAGTATGTATGTATGGCGCCTCTATTTTGCGAGGTCATTTTTCCACATGTACAAAACTCTGTGGCACCGCAGTTAGCTAGAGAGGACAAATAGTGGATGTCATAGAATCAAATAACAGCTGATTTTACCATTTTCCTTAATATAATACTAAAATGCTTGGCAGATACGTCAGTATTGACATCAAGAACCATTTGCCATTAGTTAATATCTAGTTCAAAGTCATCTGTGCAATAGATATTACACTCACCTTATGAGGCGGTTTCATTATGGGCAAACAGTTTGAGTCTGAGCCTGGAGTCTTTTTAAATAAAATATGATGTTGTCAACGTTAATGCTCGGGTCCTTGCCTGGTACTCGGGTTATGACAAGAATTTTTGTTGTCCAACATTAACACGTTAATTTAAATTAATTCTTTGCATAGATTTTAACAGGTTAAAAATCATAACACGATTATCAATTTTCTTTTACATACAAAAGGTCAGTGCTGGAAGCTTCCACAACGAATACAAGGTCAGGGACAAAACTGCGAGTATACAGCTGAGGCAGCAGCAGCCACATTGGTTCTCACGCCTGACTGATGGCTGTTAATGCTACGGATTAACACCAAACTCTCACTCACATACAGCACACACATTAACACACACACAAACACACACCAACAGCCAAAATCCAGGAAGATATGCTTCCGTATTTTCGCACAAATAGGACATTTGCTTAAACTTTCATGACAAAAACAAGCAAAAAAAAAAACAGAATGCAACAAAAGACACTTCACACCAATACCTTCAGAACTCACACACACATGAAAGCACTCTTTCCCACATGCATCGTTCTCCTCAAGCCGGCCTCTTGTCCGATTAGACAGGATTGGCCCCAGAGCAGCTACATTCAATCAGCTAAACTTCCCATGCTGACTGAAAGAGTGCACTGCATGTGTGTGTGTGTGTGTGTGTGTGTCAGTGTGTGTGTGTCCAACAGAGCATAGCTTGTGCTGTTGACCCCGGGGACAATGCTGCTCTGTGACATGAGGAAATGTCCACATAGAACTGCCAGAGACCGAGGTGGGGACGGAGGGACAGAAAAGGCTGGAAGACAAGAACATGAGACGGGATTCGATGGGAAAAACGCGTCAGGATGTAGGAGACCAATGGCATGCCGGGGAAAAGAGAGGAGGACAGCGGATAGAGCGAGAGACGGTGGTAGAGACGGGATAGAGGCGGAGAGAAGGGAGGGAAGTAGATGCACTCTGTTGCTGAGGCTTAATTAGAGACAATGATGCTATTTGGTAACCCTCTCCACAACAAGAGACCTATCAGCCATGGCCTACTTACAGAGGAAGAGAGGTGAGAAGGAGAAAAAAAACTAAGAAAGAAAAAAACTAAATTATGTATGAAAGAGACATTTAGGTGGTGGTTGAGTGTGATGAAGAAATGTGGCATATTTCTGTATGACGTTTCACAAAGAAAAATAAATTGGGACAAAAGAAGCTAAGAAATAAAACTGGTCTAAGATTGCATTCACTGTTTATTCTGCTTTAATCAAACTCAATCAAAGTTCATTTGCCTAGAAAGTCTGGACAGGTGTGACTGTGCAAGTGAACTCTGATTAGTTAAAAAGCAAACTCTGGTTTGCCGACAAACCAGAGTTTGTGAACTCTGGTCCGGTTCAAATGCTTATGCGAACGCCAAGCAGACCGGAGCCCTCTTGAAACACCTGATGCTCCAAACACGTTTGGTGTCAATGCACCTTCAAGCGTCTGCATTCAAAGTGCACATGCGTCGAACTTGAAGCATCGGACGCCAGACGCACGTAGCGTGTCTGGTGTGAACGGACCATTAGGGACATCGCACAGCCACGCAAGAATTAAAACCATTGCAGAGTTTTCTGTATGTGGTAATATTACCGCAGGAACCCGTGGTACGTTTTCTTAGAAATGTTAGCTATGTTTTGAGGAACAGAACCAAAGTTTTAGGACAAATGGGTTTGACTTGATTGAAGATTTGATGCAGGAAGTTTAAGCTGATTTCTGTTTGCTGCCTTCTGACTGATTCTGATGTAATATCACTACTTGTACTGTCTTATATTTGTTTGCATGCAATTTCAGTAAAGTCCAGTGGTTGCTTTTGGGCTAAAGTTGAAAACAAAGCAAATGGAAGTGAAAGTTTATGTCGGCATTGATGCAGTGCAACTGGGGGTTTATTTGATTATTTGATGAAGCCAATGCAATTGTTCCAGGAAGGCATCCAAACAATATCTAAGAATGACTTCAGGATGGGAAGGTTAAAATGTTTCAAATTGTAACTGAGTCCAGATCTAAGTTTAAAAAAAAAAAAAATCTGTGGGATCATTTGTATGACTCTGTGGACAACAGATGTCCTCTCAGACCTTTACGAGGGACAGTGGACACCAAATCAATCAATATATGGGATGTTAATATACTTATACCACACATAATCAAATCCTGAAGTTGAAACCTCTGATACTTTTGAAAATTATTAGTGTTTGTGAGTTCACTGTGTGTGCAACAAGGTTACTGGATGACATAATTTATCATTGTCTTATTTTATTACATAAAAAAACCTGGGATTGGTGAAGGGCAGGAAACTGCATCTGGTTCAGAATATGCAAGCTGTAGAAAAACATCAGATACCGACTGATCTGTGATACTTGATGACTCACAGAACACTTCATTGTGGCTGTATTTAAAATGGACTCCGTTACCCATGTGGGGTTAAAATAATGTCAGGATATGACTAATCCTCACTGTAACCAAATTATGTAGGCCAGAGTACAGAACCCTGCCTCGGGCAATTCTGTTGCATGATCAGCTGGATAAGATCAGAATCGGCAGTTGACCGTGAAAGGCATGCAATCTGTGAAAGGCAATTAAGCCATCTTCCTCAGATTTCTCCTCTCCTCTTGGCAACAACACGGCTATTTTTTTCTCCGCCACCACTTCCGTCCCTTTTTCTCACACGCTCCCCTTTCTCTCCTCTCTGTTGCCAGGCAACCGTGCTGGTAAAAGTGATTCAGCTCGACTGCGATTGGGCGAATTGTGGATCCGTTGCTGGAGTCAGGAAGAGAAAACAGGGAGATAACATGCATCGTATGCCGGAGTCGCAACTATGAAGAGTCTCCGCTGTTCCAGCTAACATAAAAACAGCTTGCTGTGCTTTGTGGAAAGTCAACACTTTTCGAAGCTCTTTGCAGAGAGGCAACATGTTGATGTGAGGCTGAGGTGGGTGTGGGTCTCTGTGAAGTAGCAGGTGGTGCTTGAAGGAGGTAACGTGCTGATTTCTACATAAAGAAAACTTCTGTCTGTGTGTATATTTACCTTTTGTCAAGACGTCCTCATTTTGCCTCCCAAACAGGTAATCATCAGTCAACCCTGACTTCAATTCCTGCCACAAATAAACCGCTTAAACACAGAAATGTATAACACAGTCTGAACAAAAAGTCCTTTATTTCAGTGCCTTTGCAGAGAGCATTTGCATCTCACTTTGTCCTGCTACCACAACAAACTCATCAAGGAATCTCATTGGGATTTTATGGAGTGTAGGAAAACGACGCATAGGTTTCAAGTTATTAAAAAAAAAAAAAAGACAGTTTACGCTGACACTTCTAAATAATAATGTAGACCCACCAAAACACATGGTCTTCCAACAACCCTGAGAGACCAAGCTTTAGTCACAGAGGCAACCAGCGAATGCCTGAGTAGCTCTGGAGGAGCTGCCGGCATCAGTCATACACTGGGGTCAGAAAGCACTGCATCTTTTCTCATTTCTCATTTTCTGTAAATAAATACAACATTTTTGCTTGGAATTTCGTAGACATGTTGTCAGTAGTTTATAGAATAAAACTACAATGTTAATTTTACTGAAACATATATCTATAAAAAGTCAAATCGGAGAAACTGATCATTTTGGTCTCTTCATTTTTTCCAGAGCTGTATATAAATATATTGTCTATGCTTATATTGCAGTATATTGAAAAATATAAATACTAAAACTCTAAATATATGGGAATACAGTACTTAATGTATTTCATGCTATTTTCCAATATACTTGGTTATGTTGTTTCATATGGGTATACTCATTTGCATCTTATAAAATAATCATTTACTGTGACTGACATCGTCTAGCAGTTTAGCTCCACTGTCCTATTCACCATTTCTTGATACACAACCATGACAGTTTGAGATTCTTCATCGACAGAAATTAAATAAGTTCCTTCTCATTGTATTTTAAGTATGTTTTATGAATTGAGTTCCATACTTCAGTAAGCTGTTTATCCATCAATAAACTGGTTCCAAATCAAATTGCCGCTTAGGTGAACCGACTGTAAACTCTTGGCAGACTCTGTGTCGCACCAGTCATATTAGTGGTTGTGTTTCTCCAAATCAAGACCACATTGGCCATAAACCTCTCTATTTCCTTCACCCAGCTCTCTTCCTTTGGCTTCAATCAAGATGATAAAAGTTCAGCCTGTTTTCTCTCCACACCTTAGTTTGTTTCTGCTCCTGTCTCGTTTTGTAGAAAACAGGGTTATTTTCATCTGTAATCGGGAGATCAGTTTCCATCATAATGCACAAAGAACAGCAGAAGTTTGCATCTGTGATGAGGGCATCCCAACGTGAGCCCTGTGTGCATTAATGAGATTTATGATTCTCATAATGAAAACTTGTATCTGGGTGCAGGCAGACAGCCTGGCAATAAAACCACCAGGCATTCTGTACCATCAGACAATCATCTCCATCAGTGCTGTGTAGCGCAAAAGCTAACACAGAAACACACAGAAATGCAAGAACACACGCTTGTGCTTCATTGCTCTGTGTACGGCTAAATGTGTGCCATGGGAGTCTGTGAACTGGTCCAGTTTTACTGCTGCTACTGCAGATCAAGTGTAGGAGAAACAAACAAAACAAAACATCTATCTAGAGAGCTAGCTAGGTATTTATGTAGCCAGATATTTTGTTAAATAACTAGTTATCTAAATAACCAGCGATTTAAGTAGCCAGCTAGGAGATGGTCTTGAACACCAGACAAAATTAGACCTAGGTCTACCACACCTGGCAAGAACAGGAGCAGGATGTGCAAAGACACCCTAGAAACATCCCAGCGTCTCAGATACCAAAGTCATCGGCCATATTAGGATTCTGATCCCGATATATCATGCATTTTATGTCATTACATATACATGTATACTACAAATACAAAGCCTATGTCAAAATCAACAAAAAATTACTTAATGAGACAAAGAAAATCCAAATTCCAAGTTTTGGATATATCAAATAAAACAAATAAAATGGAATTTAATCAAAATATGCTCAAGAAAGTATTAGCTTTAAAATAATAATTCCAAAAGGCATTGTTGGACCTTTTGGTTTTTTTTCTTTTCTTTTGAAAGGTGTGTTAGTGGACTTGTACAGGAAGGTTTGTCTTGTTTTTGTACATGACAAGGGCTTGGTATTTAACGGGGTGTGTGGACTTTAGAGATGACTGACTGTAGAGGAAAAGGGTGGTGACAGAAGCTCACAGATAGAATCAGGGAAAAAATGCAGGAAAATCTTGCAGTGAAATCATTAAAATATGTGTAAACTTCTGACATATAAAAGTTTGTTATCCTCCATTCATTGTGGAGTTAAGTAGCAGCAGAATGGAGAATTTCTAGCCGTTCGAGTTTTCGTTCCGTCGTTGTTGCGTTTTGCTCTCCCATCAGACAGAGAGATGAAATGTGGATGGTTCATCTGAGAGCGTCCTCTGCTTCACCCCCCAGTGGGGAATTCACAAACACTTGCACACCTCCTCCCGCTGGATTTCACCAACGTGTTAAATCTCCCTCTAACCCACACACACCGTCACAAACCCAAACGCAGCGCAAACTTCAGCTCCTGTCCTCCAGTCTGTCTTTGTTCGACTCGTCAGACTGGGATCA
The DNA here is from genome assembly GCA_903066825.1 of Alfaro cultratus. Lineage (NCBI taxonomy): Eukaryota > Metazoa > Chordata > Actinopteri > Cyprinodontiformes > Poeciliidae > Alfaro > Alfaro cultratus. The sequence continues at coordinate 10,510 of CAEFZX010007392.1, read as the reverse complement.
ACACAGAAGCTAAACAACACCCATAAATCCCACATGCTGTATTTTGTGACATTTTTCCATTCCACTAATTAAAAATACATCCGGGGCTCTCTGTCCTCAGTTCCTCGTGGTTGTGTTTGTTTTTTCTTCTGCTTGTTCTCATCTTATTACTGACAATCCAACAAACACTTTTCTGGGAAAGTCTTCTGACCGTTTCCCTCCATGCCTCTTTATTTAGCCCTTCTCATGCAGCATGTCACACCGGCCTAATTAATCTGACCCTGCGTCACAATCAGTAGGTACAGTTAAGCCCCAAATTACTTCATGTGTTTGATTTAAAAATGAGTCACATCCTAGAACCAAAGTCTTGGTGCAAGAGCAGAGAGTAGGATCATCAGTAGGCTTTGGGCTGGATTCAGACCTGCTGTATGAAGAAGTACTTTCATACAGCACAAGGACAGAGCGTCTCATCGTTACTGCTGTCTTCTGCTTCCTTTCATTTAGCAGATCCATAAGAGAGCCTCACAGTGAAAAAGAGCATTGGACAGACGTTGGCTCGTGGAATGACTCATCAGTACAGGAAGCACAGCGAGCCTCTGGTGAGCAGCGTGCGTCAGTAGAACTGCATCATTTGCGTTATATTTTCGTACATTTGCAGCAATGGAAGCACATTTGGTATAAGCTGACAAAGCTTATAGACTTCCTGTCTGGCCAGTAAAAGCAGCATGAGCCTCTTCCTGCATCCTCAGTTGTTGGAGCCCACCTGGTGTGGTACACACACACACGCACACGCACACGCACACACACGCACGCACGCAGACGCACACACACACACATCTTCATTCCACACATTGTATCACATCTGCACCTAATAAATAACAACAGCAGGAGGATTTCCCTGTGTTGCATCCTGGTGGAATACTAAACATGTCAACATAAAAATAATAATAAAAATAAAAACTTAAACCAGCTTAAAATGGCAAAGTGCAGAATCCTTTAAAGTTCATCTAGGGTTAGGCTGAAGTTTGAACTTTAGGTTGCTGTAAGATTACAAAAATGATTTTGGATGACTTCATGCTCCCAACATTGTGGGAACTTGGCAACCTGTTGTTCCATCATGATTATCCAACGGTCCATGGTAATGTCCATAAAGACAGGAATAAGCCAGTTTTCTTAGGAATTGTATTGAGTCCTGTCCTCAATCCAAGGATATCTTTTGTCATCATCTTGAATGTGAACAACTGTGAACAACACAAATGAGATGGCTGTAGATGTAAGGGAAAACTATTTCCATCCCAGGAGAGGAGGTAGAGGTGATGGAGGAAGATGAAAACCTCTGTGTTCACTGTGGGGATGCAACAGTGAAGAGGAGAAAGACCAGAGTGCTTTTTGAGGACCCTTTGGTCCTTCAGTCTTTGCACCAAGATACAGGTCTTGTGTAAGTCTGCAGTGGAGAGTGTAATCTCCACTACCATCATCTGTCATCATTGCCAGGCTGGAACACAAACACAGCCCCTCAGCTAAGCTTTGGATCTGCCCCGGGGTTTCCTACCATCACCGAACGAGTAGAAAAGCTCCAAATGAGGCCATCTGGTCAGGTGCTCAAACTACTTCTGATTCCTCTCAACACGGGGGAGTAGAAGCTCTAGTCCTTAATCTATCTCTAAAGGCTCACTCATACTTCATCTGAAGTGCTGAAGTCGGTTCTCTTTGACGTAGATGCATCATTTTATTTGCACTGAGGCAGCAGACTGCTAAACTCAGCACCAGCCCCGGGTCGAACTATTTCCACAGAGCTTTGTGCAAAGTGTTGTCTGGTTGGTCAGACGTTTGTTAGTGTTTTGAGAAATGCGCTCGGACAGCAATGTTGATTTTTCGCTTTAGCTAGTTCTGTTTTTGTATCAGGTTTTTGCATCCACAAGAGACACTGAATGATTTTCAATTCAATTCAGTTCAAAAACATTTTATTGATCCCAAAGGGGAATTAAATGTTGTTGTAACTCATATCAATTCCAGAAAGAATTAATGCAGATGATGATGGCGATGGCTGTTGGCAGGAAAGATCTCCTGTAGAGGTCTGTATTACAGTGAATTTGAAGAAGCCTCTTACTGAAGACACTCTTCTTTCCAATGAAAGTCTCTCATCATCAGTTTGAGTTGTGTTTGCCATATGCAGTGAGCAGTTATGTATGCTTGTACGATTCTTCACTCAATAACTGCAAAGATTGTCAAATATTTAATAACTCCTGGGTGGAAAATGCAACATCATCGTCCACGGAGGAGGCTGTCTGCAGAAAGGTGCAGCGCTGTCTCTGTCACTGTTTTATAAAACCAAAGTAGAGGATCCAGGGAGAGAACTCCAGAGGGTAAAGGTAGTGTGATGTATAGTAAATTGGTATGGGGTGTCTTCAAGGTGATCTACACCGTGACTTAAAGGTGTGTGTGAATATGAACAGTCAGCAACAATGTGTCAACTGTTTGGCTTCAGATGAAGTATGGGGGAGCCTTAAGTCTTAGTCCAGGTAGAGGAATCTCCATTCAGTCATTTATCCTTAAGGCCATGATCGACATGTCACGACCCTTAGTGAGGGTCAGAAGGCAGATGAATGGGTACATCACTGTTTGGCTCTGCTCTTTCTTTGCAACACCAGGCTAAAGCAGCACCATCACTTATGAACAAGACACCAATATACCAGAACCGCTTTAACTGACTCACAGATTCTCTAATTTGAAGTGCTTTAGCTACAGACATCCTATGAGGAATCTCAGCCTGTGAATGACCAGCTTTGTTCCTATCATTTCTCAGTGTCTTAACCAGCTCTGTAGTTTTCTTTCTAACTTTGTAACCTTGTGTTCCTCTAGGCTGCTGGAAACCCTTTCACCAGTTCACTGAGCACGCTTCCAAGAGCAATGACAAAAGTGGAGCAAACAATGGACAGAAAACCAACAGTTTTAGTTTTTTGCGCACATAGATATTCTTCTCTATTCCCAGACCTACCTCTAGTGTTGGTAGCCATGTCTGCCACTTTCTGAAAGGCATCCAGGAAGGCCACAGCAGCCAGAACAGTGGTTCTATGTGGATAAAAACACATTTTCATGAATTATATCAGATCAAAAATCAATACAGGAAATATCAGACTAATAGAATGGTGATAAAGTTTACTATTTGCATCTAATGATGCAATGATAAATTGTCTTGCAAAAGTATTCATGCTCCTTCAACTTGCTTTGCCATATTCCAACCATAAACTTCATGGTGTTTAATTGGCAATCTTAGTGACAAACATAGAGAAACAATATACAGCAGTGATGTCTTCAGCCCCGTGAATCAATACTTTAGTAGAACTTTGTAGAAAAGCTTTTGGGATGAACTCTTTAGCAGCTTTGCACATCTTCTTTCAAAATAGCTCAAGCTCAGTCATATTAGATATGGCAAATCTTTGACAATTTTACTCTCTAGTCACAAAATTCTCAGCTGGGTTAAGGTCTGGACTTTAATGGGTCCATTAAAGTTAAGGGTTATGGGTTAAGGTCTGGACTTGTTCTAACAAGTGCACTTAGCTCCATCCATTAATTCCATAAATCTTTTTGCCAACTATCCTAACTACTGACTAGAGAAATGTCCTCAAATCATAATCAGTACATCTTATGGCTTTTATCCAAGAATACCTTGAGCCATTTTTTATTTGTAACAAAGGCAGGATTTGCGAGCACAACTAACGGTCCTACTACTGACAGGCTCTTCCAACCAAGCTTGAGATTTCTGCAGCTTCTCCAAAGTTAGCATCCTCTCTTCACTTTACAGTCATGCACTACTTTGTAATTCTGTGTTCTGTAATTCAAACAGAACACATTGAAGTTTGTGGTTGTAATCTGACAAAGTGTGAAGAAGTTTAATGAATATGACTACTTCTGCAGGGTGTTGTGTGTGTGTATATATTGCTTTATTTAGAGCAGAGGTGGGCAATCCTGGTCCTCGAGGGCCGGTGTCCTGAAACTCTTAGATGTCTCCCTGGTCCAACACACTTGAATCCAGTGGCGATTCCAGCCCTGTTTTAGGGGTGTTTTAAACTCTATCTCATCACCCCTGAATGTGATTGCCACCCATCCCATAAAATACAGAGTCGTCCCATATATGGCCATTAAATGTGCGTCCCGTATTGAACCGATACATAACTGTCCGACAGACAAGCCTATCATAAACACATCAACACAAAGTGTAATAATAATGACCAAAAGAAAACACAGGAAATATTAAGGTCAGCTAAATTGTCCTGACGGGAGCTAAAGGACCCCCTGAATGCTGCCGTCATGGTTGCTTAGAGACGGACACTACACAGCCGCGGTGAGCTGCTATCAACCCGCGTCTTTTTAAAACGTCCTCTACCCGATTCTATGTCCTGAGAAGCAAAAACGCTCTTTCAAAAATACAGGCGTGAGTGAAAAGACTCGCATTATAAGCTGAACAATTTCAGTTAGGATGGATAATGTGTACATCAATCGACAAAAAATGTGTCTGTCGTGGCGCAGTGTGATTTCAGACAGAATGGATCAGGAGAAGAACTGCAGACGGGTCAGAACCTAAAGAACCAGAAATCAGGATCTCTTCATCCTCAATCATCTCCTGAGGCTGATATGGTACAGAACATTTTGCTATGATTGATTAAGTTTCTTATTGTGATTTTAGTTGACTATTGTGGATTGATTATTTGCTTAGGATGTTAAATTTGGATGATATTCAATAAATAATAGCATTAGCCAAAATAAGTGGCCATTTAAAGGACAAATCATACTCAGATTTACAGTGAATACATAAATATTTCCTACATTACATTACTTTCTGTGTGTTTTATTCAGAAATGTTGATATATTTTATGAATAACTGTTCAGTGGTCATTTAATGTATTACTTCATTAATATTTTATTAATGTGGTTTACTAGTTTGGATAATCCGACTTCCTATCAATGAAGAAAAATCATGCTAAGCAAAAATGCACCAGACCTGCAGGCCAGGGGCGGTTCTAGACGGGGGTAAAGGGGGGTCTGAAGAAATTATACTAAATAAATGCCTTTTTTAAATATTCAATGGTTGATATTTTTTAAATATTCACAATTAAATTTTAACAATGAATTAAAATTATAATACTGCACTTAAAAGTTTTAGCTGCTGTATCGAGATAGGACCACACTTCCCATCTGCTAGATCAGGGATCTCCAACCTGAATTTCTGGAGACACAAGTGGCTCTTTGGTTCACAATATTAAATGATGAATATTGCTCTGTTTTTGTTTAAAGAGTCCAAACACTGCGAATCTGAGATGTCACTAGTGTCAGTGAGTCAACAACAACGGAAACACATCCTATAAAACAGATTGTCTCTCAACACAAACCTACAATGAAACACTACTTACATGTGATCAGGTGTTTGCTCAGAACTACATGTAAATGAAACACTTAAAAGTTTTAGCTGCTGTATCAAGATAGGACCAGACTTTCCATCTGCTAGATCAGGGATCTCCAACCTGAATCTCTGGAGACACAAGTGGCTCTTTGGTTCACAATATTAAACGATGAATATTGCTCTGTTTTTGTTTAATTATTTTTTTAAGTGTCTCCATAAAAACACTGTCTGCACAGGCCCCTCTAGTGAATTTGGTCTAGAAGCAGCCTACAAAGAAAACAGTAAAGACCATATATTTTAACCAGGTAAAAGAGGCCAGACTTGTATCATCAGCACCTTTATTCAGATGACAATTTGCCATGCAAAATATGATGCTTAGTGATTTTTTTGCAATGGGCAATTTTAAATGGCAATGCAGTACTTAATTTAGAATTATTTTTATATTTATGAATGGAAATTCATAAATATATTGGACAGTATAGGTTTTATTTATTTGAAGAGTATTTTGTAGTTGTTCAGTACAAGATTATAAGGGTTAGTCTGATCCTGGTCCTTAGCCTTTTTAATTACTCTTGTTGGTCTTTTTTGAAGTTTGATTAGTGTCTGTTGTATTTTGTAAATAATTTCCAAAACCTCCCTGGAGTCACTTAAATAAGGTCAAACTAAAGAACAGAACAGAATGTCGGGGTGTTTCTGTGTCTGTGTACTGAAAGGTGTTTAGTACTGAAACTATGACAGGCCACTTCAAGAACTGTGAACTGAAATAGTAAAACCCCGACTCACTTTTCCATAGATGGACATTCATTCTTGTTTAAAGAAAAAAGGCCAACAGACGCATAATGTTCCGGTAAAAATAAGGGTAATGCAATTTCTAAGTATGATTTTCAAATATAGTTCAGGTTAAGGACTCATTTTCACTAGTCATTTACCTGAACTTCCACCGTGATAATAAACAGGTCTTAGGTTTATTAATCCTATGAATTTAGTAAAATGTTCTTCAAATGCATTGTTATGAGTAGATTTTATTTTAATTTCCGGGGGAGAAGACCCACTAGGACTGTGTCACTCCACAGCTGCTTGTCTCTCATTTCTGATAGCAGATGTTGGCAGGTATGATTCTGTTTCAAACTGAGAATATACACCTCTGGAAAAAGTTTAAAGTTTCTCTGATTTTACTCCTTATAAGTACATGTTTGAGTAAAATGAATATTGTTCTTTTATTCTATGAATTACAAACAACATGTCTCTTAATTTTGTATGTGAATGTATGTAAATAAGCAGTTAGATTTAGAAAACCGCACCAACGGATATCTTCTCCTGCTGGGGGCTAAGCACCCCTAAAGATCAAATCCTAGATTCGCCCCTGCTTGAATCCAATAGTTGAATCACCCCCTAAGTGCAGTCAGGTTCTCCAGAGTCTTGCTAATGACCTCATTATTTGACTCAAGTGTGTTGAAGTAGAGATACATCTAAAAGTTGCAGGAGACCGACCCTGATTTAGAGAGTGGATCTCCTGGTTACTGCAGAGCTTACCGGAGCTGGGAATGCAGCTTGGTGGCCTTGGCACTGAAGTCCTCCCACACAGGATAGGAGCACTGGCAACACAAACACAGTCAGATGAGTTATTACTGACAAACATTTATTTAAAAAGTTCCTGTACATTTATTTTCTCTGCAGTTATGATACAAAGGGAGCCAGAGTAATAAAGAAAACATGTTCAGTTACAATGGAGGATTTTCTTTTGGACTTTCTAAGCAAGTGTATTATCTAAAAGTTTTCCAATTGAATGGATTCATCCACAAAGTACCACTATAGCGCTGAAACATATTTGAAACAAAACTTGACAACTGCAGTTTTCATATAGGAATTATAGTCTGTGCTATCCTTTGACTTAACGCAACAAAAGAACATTTAACAATCACCTTTTTAAACATTAAATTCAACATACAAAAAATTTTGTCACAAATTACTGTTTATGTCGAGAATTGACAAGTTGTTATATTTATTCAATTATTTTAAATTTGCAGAAGGAAATAGTAAAAATGAGTTAACATCAGTAATAAGCTGACATCAATTTCTAAAACAAACAGGAAGTGCTTTTACTTTGTAAAACCATTTGGTATTATGGAGGTTGTATTTAGGAATTATAAAACCGTTAGAACATTCATCAAAAAATCAGGATATTGGACATGCAATTCCAAATAAATTCCTAAAATATGACCTTTTCCTTCCTTGTTCTAACAGATAATTCAAATATACACGTCTGTGTTTCTATTCAGTCAAAAATAGCTAACATGATATTTTCTCATCACTCTATTCTGTTGCATCTTGCTCTACTTATTTGACTTATTTTCAACTCCATTTACTCAATTCCCTGTTTTTAAATCCTCAAAAGCATTACCACACGCAAACATACACACACACACACACACACACAAATCCTTGTACTTCCATCAAACTGAGGACTATGTATTTCATCCATTTTATAACTAAATTTATGCCCAGACATTTTCCATAACCATTACTAGTCAATTCCTAATCTTAACCAAAATTTAATTTCTAATTCAAAGAAGTTCAAAAATAAAGGAGGTCCAAGAAAAGGTCCTCACTTTCCACGAATGACCTCTCTTTGTTGGCTAAAGTGGTGAAAGTGGTCCTCTCTGTAGCATATACAAGTACACACGCACAAAAACATATGCCAGTGGTACACTGTACCCACCCCCAGCTTTCACCCTTCATTCACCTCTTCCTTTATCTCCCCAAACCCCTCTGCTCCTTCGGGTGCAGCCATCTAATCCATCTACCACACAACATGCCCATGAACACACACATACACACACAGTGCTCGACGGCCACTGGCACCAAGCAGCATCAAAAGGCTCGAGGAGAACATTCCCGGATCGTTAACACAATCTGGAGCTGAAGGTGTGTCTCTAATGGATGCAACCCCCATTCTCTCAGCACTTCTTTAATCCACCTCCCTCCTCCCCCTCTCTCTGCCTCTCAGCTCCTGAACATATTACATTATACTTGCTCTAGGTTAACCTGCAACCTTGTTAAGTGCTTGCAAATTGTGTGCGAGGGGAGAGTGAGGTTCAAATGTCTGTAGGGGAAGTAGAGGTTCTGCAGACAGAAACAAGTCAAACACTGGAATGATTGGAAATGTGAAGGTTGAGTGGAGACAGTAGGAAGGAAAGGTGTGTGTGTGTGTGGGTGTGTGTGTGTGTGTGTGTGTGTGTGTGTGTGTGTGTGTGTGGGTGTGTGTGTGTGTGTGTGTGTGTGTGGTGAAATATGGTTCATAGCTGCAAGGAAACATGGAACTGGACATTTTTTAATCTTTTTTTGCACTTCAACTTGACTGCCAGGATAAATTGACCCGTACAGTATCTATGTAAATAGTAGACGCGTGGGGGGGGCTGAAAATGTGTAAAATGAATAAATGTTCAATTTATATGTAGAGTGCACATATTAAGACAAATAGAAAAAGTTTCATGCAAAAAACAATACATCCAACTATTTTTAAAAACATTTTAAACTTTAAAACGGGTCAATTTGACCCGCAACATAACAGGAGGGTTAACCCTCCTGTTATGTTCGTTTCTGAGGTACAACAATAATGATTTGTGGGTCAATTTGACCCAGCGAGTGTTTAATCATGCAATAGTGTCAGAAACTCAAGAATTCCTCCAAAACATTTTTGTATCTGATTATTAACTCCAATACTAACCATTTAAATCAATATTTGTACAATGATGTTTCTTTATTTCTCTGAAATTAAGGATTAATGATGACAACTTACTCATTTACTCATTTGGACATAACAAATGGAATCAAATTTTTTTATGTCCACTGACAAAAACCTAGACACAAAAAAACTATAATTTCCTTGAAATTGATATTTGGTAAATTTTTTTATGCTGCATTTAATTTTTTTTTTCAATGGATGATCTTTATAATTGAACTTGAGACACATACTGTTCTGGGTCAAATTGACCCGCTGATTAAAATCAAGATAAATGAGTCATATAGAGAGTATTTATCTTTTGCTCCACTTCTGCTGAGTGTCACTCAGTGTGGGTGGAGTTGGTCCACGGGAACAGAAAAGGTTCCTGTCAAAAGTTGTATGAGCACCGGCTTTCTCGCAGTTTCCTAGTGAAATAAAGAGAATAGTGAGAAAGTGGGCTTGTGTGTGTCTGCGTGTGCATGCGTGTGTGTGGTGGCGTGCGTGTGTGTGTTGGGGGTGGGGTTTCCGGTCTGGATGTCAGACTCATCGTACAGACAGTAATGGCTACACACTCTTTGATCCGGTGTGTTTGATGTGGCTTAATTTGGTCTGAAATCACAGTCGTATGTCCCTGTGGTACTGTACTGGAAGGCAGCCCTCCCTCTACCATCTCCACCACACACACACACACACACATGCATGCAGATTCATCCACAACACTCCCTTTGCAGGGTGTTTAAAGCAGCCAGTGGGGCTTAAGCAGTGGGGATGGGAGATAACGCAGAGTGAATCTTTCCAGCTTTGCACCTCATTTGCATATTTCTAGCAGCTCCAGCCAACTACAGCGCATGGCAACCGAGTAATGTGTGAGTGTTCTGTGTTTATCTGTTCCCCCTTTGACTTAGATCTGCAAGCTCAGTTCATTCTGTTGTTATCTGGAACCGGTAATGGGATCCGTTCTGAACGATGCGCCAAACCAAATAACACAATATGTCCCAATAGTTTTTCCAGTATCCCAAAAACAATAACTTGATTTATGAACTGTATGGACTCTTTGCATGTCAGTTACCATGTTTGGGGATAAGCAGCTTGGTAGCTCCCGGTCTATTGAAAATGGCATTTTACACTAGGTGCTTGCAGGACTTGACCAAGGCAACAATTAATGATGTACATCAACCCAAAACTGGAGAAAGGTTTTAAGATGTTCGCCTCGTTATACATTCACAGATACGAAGATGAGTTTTTACTTTCTTTAAACTTTGTGGCTAACATTAGCTTTAGCTCATGCTAAATGAACATGTATAGTATACACACATATGCATAAACATATATATATATGTATATATATATATATATATATATATATATATATATATATAGTCTGCGACCAGAGCCAGAACCAGCAC
>CAEFZX010007391.1:0-52402 GCA_903066825.1 Alfaro cultratus | reverse complement strand
TACAAAGTATGTACACAATTTGCCCCCATATTTCTAGTTTTAGTTTTCTATGACTTTTATTATTATTATTATTATTAATATTACTACTGTGTGGAGAGATGCGCTCCTGCTTTTATATTTGATTTTTAATGTTTAAATATTAATAAATATGTAAACTGTAACTGTCCCAGTTTCTTCATTTTATTTTGATAAATTAGCTTCTTTTTTATTTATCGCCGAGCAAGAAATGTCCCCAGATTTAGTCTTGGAAATCTGGTCACCTTACCTTAAACGCCAATTCCGTTTTGCGGTTGGGCTGTTATCTTTTCTGTTTCGTTTAAAATAACCTCCATATTTTTGTCCCTTTTTGTCTCTTTCTCGGCGGCACTTCTCTCCTTCCATAGCTGCTAATGGCAGTTAGCATTCCTCAACAGCTCACTGCGCAGCTCAATAACCGTCGAACAACAGGTGCTGTGCTGCCTTGTGGTAATGAGCATGCGCACATCGATGCTGCGTCACATACTGCCTGCTCAGCAGGTTTCCTATCAATACATTCATCCTATGTGTGGAAGTTTCGTTTCATGTGTTTTATTTCGTCGAAGATTAAGGTAAGCTTTATTTAATTTATTTTATTTAAAATATTTTTGGCTTAATAACGCTCTTTTTTAACCTTGCTAAATAGATGTTGGTAGCGATGGGAGATTGAAGCTGTGTAATAGCGGTGTAATATTAGTGTATATTAATCATATCCTATCATTTCAGTGACCTGCGCGAACTGCGCTGCATTTAATCAAGTCTGTCATACAACGGATTAATGCGCAAAAAAGAGTTTTGTCCATATTTGATCTATATTTGTATGTCTGTGTTTAACTTAATTCTAATAAAAACCTGTTTCCCTTGTCTGATACTGTATTATTCTTACAAACACCTCTCTATTTAAAATATATTTTTTAAAAACATAGGATATTCTAATAGCTCTGATAGTCAGAAAACGGGGACGCAGTGCGCTAAATAGTAAAACAACTTAATGCAGCCTCGAGGCAGATCATTTGCCTTGAAGGAATTCTAATAATCGATGTATCAGAATCATTCGATGAATCGTTACAGCCCCACACCGAGCGTGGGCTCTCCATGCACATCGGCTCTGACCCAGAATCAGCAGCAGCTCGGTCCATCCTCTGGTGTCCTCGAGATAATTTGTCCTTTATTGGCCAGCTGGGAGCACAGGGTTGTGGATAAACACAGGGCTTTCCATTTCACACAGGCGGTCCATCTCCTCTCACGTCACATTACAGCCACCGTCTCCCTTCAGTCAGACGTAGCTCTCACCCTTAATGTCACCGATTAGTCGACACGCTCTGCGGCGGGGCTGTCGTGTTGAAAGCCCACCGCTGTCTATTCCCGTCCGCTTTCCCCCGCTGCCTCAGGTGGCTGTTCCAATAACAGCCCAGCCTCTAACCCAGATAGAAGAGAGGCCAGAAATGAGACCAGAAACAGCCAAGCTTCTCTCTCCCAGCGCAGCGTCCACAATAGGATGTGCTAAATACGGGGAGTTTGCCTTGGCTGCGTCTTATTCTCACAGGTTTCTTCTTTTTTTAAAAAGCGCCCAATTATCCCCGCGCCTCAAGAGAGGTGACCTCAAAACGGCCTGGCGTCCCCGGAGGACGTGAAGAAGTAGGTCTCATTACCATTACAAGGTCAATGAGGGAGTTTCCTTCAGCAGGGTTGAGGGTGTGGACGAGGTCAAAGGGGCAGGGGGATTCAGAGAGAGCAGGTTGGGAACCGATCAGACCAAAACACTCGGCTAATCGAAAAGAGCAAGAGAGAGCGTGACCGTTTGGTAAATGTTGCAAAAAAAAGAGAGAGAGAGGCGTTAAAGAGACTGAGTCCTTCAGAAGGAGTTCATGTTTTTAATTTGACCTGAATCACAGCATGAAAAGTAAGCTAGAGAGGGGACATGGGAGTCATCTGATGAGTGATGACGTCATTTAAAGACAATGAAGAGCAGCTTGAAGATACAATCTTATGCAGTCTTCGTGGGAAATTAACATTATGCTTTTAAAGATTGCGTCAATCTCTTTTGTTTTAGGGATGTGAGATGAATCAATAGACACTGCAATGAAATTAAAAATAATTGAGGTTTAGAGTGAATTCTTTCCAGGCAATACATTATGAAGTCAAATTTCTTTTAAGTCATATTTGATATATAAAGCATTTTCAAGGTAACATTTTCTTGATTGTGCCATAAAATGGAACTTGGTGCCTGGAAAATACATAAAACTGCCTGCGTATGTTCAAGGAGCCAGTGTTTTGGGATCATTGTCCCATTGGAAACATTCAATTGAGTTGAAGTTTCAACTCAAATAATAGAGTTTATGTTTGCATTGTAGAAGTCCTGACATATTTGCATGCGTCTTTCCAACGTCAACTCTCACTTATCGTTGCGGTGTCGTAGAGGGGCTGCTCCTTATTTCCTCGGTCATTCTGCGAGAGGCAGCATTCGGTGTCGTCACGTTGCCAACAGAGAGACAAACAGAACAAGCAACCATGCAAGAAACATTCATCTGGATAGCTGGGCGAAACTTTGGAGTTAAAAGGGAGCGTAACCGTCAGAGCTGCTGCACCAGGGGATTAAATTAAGTCTGTAAGGGGAAATGACCATGACTCTGTATTATAATTTCATTTTTAAAATGATCAATATTGGTGTCCCTAATGAAATTCAAACCCCGGATACTTACTGATGGCCAGCTGTCTGGGATTCTGTCCCCCATATCCTCTGCAATCGCCGGATACATTTTTTGTCATGGCTTGGAAAAATCTTATTTTAGGCCTTGCACATCATTTTGTGGAGGTAACAAATCTGGGTTCTTCCCTTTACGGTCGAGTTGTTTCTTCCAACCCAACAAAGTTGGGAGAGATTGTACTGGCTGCTGCAACTCTGCAGCTTTCTATCTGATTGAATTAAACTTCATACAATCACAACGCAAATGTAGATTGTATTATTGATAAAACATGCAGTTTAATTAAATATTTATATTTTAACAAACCATATTTATTAAAACCGTCAACATGTGGCAGTATGGTAAAAGTCAGATAATCTGTGAATAGATCGAGCTCCTTCACCTCCTAACAGAGCTACTATTACTGTCTGAAGAAATGCACCTCTCCTGGTTAGAAACAACCAATAGAGTCAGGGGGAGGGGTCTTAGTGCTGTCAATCATACTCATGTACGCACTGTTAAATGTGTTAATAGCAGAGAAATAACTTAAAACTATTTATCCACTGTAATAGGCTGCCATGCTTACTAGCCTTAGCATCCTTGGTGAACCAGCTGTGATGTAATAGAGCAAGGAGGAGGGCCTGAGCAGAACGCAAGAATGATTGACAGCACTAAACCCCTCCTCCTGGCTCTGATTGGTTGGAGTGGAGAACGCAGAGAGGCTCAATTTTCTTTTATAGAATAAAGAAATTCATTATGCTGTCCCAACATAATGATAATTTGAACAGATATGTAAGAAAACTTTTTTTTCCATACATAAAAGTTGCATTTTGCACTTTAAAGCACAAGTCTTTTGATTTCACTCATTTCAATAAAGTATTGGTCTGGACTCAGAGCCTGAACAGTAAAAAAAAAAAAAATGAAGGAAAAGAGGAAAAAAAACTGTCTCCTTAAAAGTAAACTTAATATCTCCAAGTATTTACAAGGACATTGGTGTTACTGTAACTCAAATGAGATTTTTCTGTTATCCAAATCCCAGCTTTACTAGGATTTCCACTTAGCATAATGTGGACCCCTGACAAAAAAAAAAGAAAGAAAAAAAATAGGAGAACAGCAGGGATTTGTACAAACCACTAAAAAGGCGTAGGAGCTAAATGGGAGGAGAGTGGAGCAGTAGGAGGAGAGCTGAGTCACGGCAGTGTGGAGGCTGCGGCGGCACAGAGGGGCACTGAATCATCTGGAGCCTTATTGAGTATTTCCTCCATTTGATGTCATTATCGCCCCAGTGATCATCACTCTCATCATCAGGGCTGTCGGTGAGATTCCATATTACAGGCATGGGAGAGATAAGCAGAGCCAGGCGGGAGGACGGCGGCTGAGAGGGCCTTTGATAAAACCAAGCCCAGAGCGGGAAAAAAATAAAATAAAAAAGGCATACCAATGAATTATCAGGACAAAATAAATGGTGGGAGATAAACTATTTGAGTTTGTGGAGACAGGCTGACAAAACTGAAACCATTGGAGATTTCTGTGGCAAAACGAATAGTTATTTTTGGGAGGAAATGAGGAACTTGAAGCAAAAAGGAATGAGCTCCCTTTAGTTTCCCCTCATTAGCTGCATTTCCATAACAAATGTGTGCAAAACTCTATTCCACTAATGTAAAAAAACAAACAAACATTGAATGTCAATGTTTCCATTAAATAAGAAATGCAATTAAAATCACACGTCAATAGGACTTTCTACATGATAAATTGTGAAAAAGTATGTGGTGCCATAATCCATCTACTTCCTGTTGTTTTTGTGTTTCCGTTACAGTAGCAACATCCGGTTGTTGATCACGAGTCTTGTGAAGCAAAACATGGTTTCCATTGCAGTTCGGTAGAATACACATTAAGTTCAATGTAGATAGATAAAAAAATAAAAAAAAAACACAAAAATAAGGGCATTTCTTAGCTTGAAAACAATTTGGTGGAAATGTACTCCATTTTTTTCCTATCTACATCAGCTCTAATGCGGCGTCGTGGTTTTGCGAAATACACCAATTTCAATGCAGCCGAAAAATCACCTCATCGTAGCATGAAAAACATTTTATCAAAAAACATGATTTGTTTCGAAATCACCGTGTTTCCATTAAGCAAATTTATCTTCATAGTTACAATTTGCGCAATCATGTGGTCACTGTTGCGGTGTGTCGCCATAATCAACATTAACTCACAATTTGCTGCAGCGCAGAAATTCCCACCCGAGCCCCAAACACAAAAAGATGATAAAAATGTAAATTTTTAAGTCATTTCTGTTTTTATTACAAATGGATCACGTTGCAACCCAAGCAGTTGTTTTGTTTTAAGTTTGACAACACCGTGCATACAAAATTGGATTCAAAGTGTCCATCTGTTTGTGTCAGGTAAAGTTTTCTGCTCCCTCTTTCTTTTTTCTTTTTTTTTTAAACAGGGTCATTATCAAAGTCCTTATTCTGTGCAACTGATATTCACAGGTATTTACATTCAAATTAGTTAGCCTTAAATCAAGCATCATTGCAAAAAAAAAAAAGAAACCCAACAAAATAACTAAAAAGTTACAAAAAACTTCAATTAAACAATATATTTCTTATTTAAAATAGAATTAATAACATGAAATAAAACATGATTGCTTTATTTTAAACCATAGGCACGTCATAGATAGGTGAGGCGTCACGGAAGCCAAACGGAGGCCACGCGTTTCTTCTTCTCTCCTCATTGCAGCTGATGTTTGCGTAAACTAAACCACCGAGCCGTCCCGCGGCCCATGTCGGGGGGCCCACGGCGAAACGAAAACGGGAAAAAAATTTAAGCGAATCTAGAAAGTAATGAAACTGAGTGATGTGTAAATGTTCCCACCGCCCCAGCGAATCACAGCGAAGCATCGTTACCTCCTCCGGTTGCTCTTTGTGAGATGTTTTATGGCTCAAAATGAGACGTTTCTTTGGCATAAAACTACGGATAAAAATGGTTTTATTTGAGAAGCAGAAGAGTAAATCTGTAAATGCACAGTTTTTTCTTTCCGAAGAGACAAACGTGACTACATGTGCATGGTAACGTTAATACGGTGGGGGGTTAGTGTGAATGCAAGTGGGATTATACTTTAACACGTAGCATGAGAAATCCGTATAGACTCTGCGTTGCTATAGTAACCTCTGTGTTAGGAATGGTCTCGTGCTGTACATACGGTTTTTACACACGTGCTATTCCTCGCCTTACTTCTTTAGCATCAACAGCAAAGCTTCCCGTTTCCGTTGCGCTTGAAGAATCACGGCCGTGAAAACAAATCCATAAAACAACAGTTAATCAGTTAAACTGTAAACTGATCACCGTTATTAATTTCAATGGCAATTGTGTGACGTTGCAGTGGGGTTTGACTCAAACAAATAGGAATTAACTTTAAAAACAAAACAGAGTCCCATAAAGTCTGGTGCACGCAGCGGATAAATGCAATCTCATTTTGGACAGTTTTAATAAATTACGGTTTCATCGTTTAAAACGGCGCGTTAAAGGCTCTGTAGTCTGTCCGTATACGTTGCAGATTTTACGTTTGTCTCAGTCTGAGTTCGCTCTAACCCCGATGAAAGCGTTCAACATGAGTTCTTTTGGGTTTTTGGAGACAGAATAAAGATTTTACAAATGTCAACTCGTATTTGTTACTTTATCTCTGTTTAGAGTTTGCACAACACAAGGAGACACCCACCAACATTTGAAGAGGCGACTGAAAACTTCCTTAAGGGACAACTGATTATTTTTGACTGTTGCCGCCCCTTGATGGGATGGCACCCTGGGTATGAGCCATATTGCCCAAATTTTAAAAAGAAGCATTAATCATACAAGAATTTTTTATACCCATGGTTACAAACCGAACTGATACTGTTCGATCATTTGTTCCTGTAAGTACAGTAACAAACAGAGGAGGTTGACGATGATGAAGGGTCGCCAGAAAAAGAGCGATGAATGTCAAAAATGGGGGGAATGAAGAAAGGAGCAGATTAAGCGAGTGGGTCACTTCCTTCACTCTGTGGTGACTAATGAGACTCCAACGTCCTGGACAGTATTTTTAGGATGCTCTACATGTCTGCTGAGACATGCAAGTTGCCAAGGTGACCCATTTTCACCACGATCAACTTCGTAATCCAGAGTAGCTGCTGCTCTGAAAGAAATAATTAAAAAAAGGCAGGGAAATAACAGAACATATTTCCCTGTGAAGGATGCTAATTTGGCACACGTTATGTCCTTTAGCAAAGCATCAAGTGGAGAAAAAAAGAAAACCCCAAACAAACTGTCCTATCTGTGAAAGCACATGCTGATATACTGAATTCTTCTAAGGCAAAAAGGATTGTGAAGAAGTGTGGAAAGTGCTCCCGTCCTCGGCTGATGTCAACGCGGTTCTTGAAGAGTAAGGGAAGATACTCGACAAAGGGGGCGATAGGGGGGACCTGCACTGGATGGTGAGGGACGGTTTCCTCCCACAACTTTCTGGTGAAACCAACCAGCGGAGTCGGGACGCGTCTCCCCGCAGGAACGTTCTCCCACGTTTTTCTTCGGAGAAATCTCTCATGGGGCCATGTTGAGCAGCTTAGTGGATTTATTGGGGTAGCTGATGGCCAGGCTGATGGCGGTGATGTTTTTCAGAGCCTGAAGAGTTAAAAAAAGAAAAAAGAGAGCATCAGTAAGTGTAACTCCAGACTATCAGTGAACTGAAAGAAAAAAAAAACCCAAAACAGAATAGCTCAGGATAATTAAATATCAATTAAATATAATTACTGGTTAGTGTTTCTCTTTTCAAAAACTAAAGCTGTTTTTTTTTTTTCTTCCCCCAAACGAATGCAGTCATGTCAAAAAGAAAATTATATCCTCTTCATTCTGGGGATGCAGTGAAAAGCATTTATTTGTTGCCAAGTTCTACTACTATGGAAATCTAGTAGAAAGATACACAGTTATTTGTTAACCAAATGCAGAGCTAAAACAGGAAAGACGTGAGTGAAATGCAAAGTACATCTTGCTGCAGCCATGAGCTTTAAGAACAGGACTAAACCAACTGTTTAGCAGTTGAAAAGTTAAAATATAAATGTTCACAACAGACCAATTTGGAAAACCACTGAACTAGTATGGCTAGTATTCTCACAAAATAATGAAGCAATGTATTCAATTCAATTCAAAAATATCTTCAAAGTGTCACTGTGGACGGTGAGACTGTCTGTGAGAAGGAAATCTGAAGAGGCCTCTGACTCAAGAAAGGCTATTGTAATAAAAAATAAAAAATTAAATTGCGAGAATAGTCGTATGAGAATAAAGTTGAAATAATGAGAAAAAATTTGTAGAATTAGGAGAACAAAGTCACAATAGTACGACAGCATTCTCATACTACAACAACTTTATTCTCACATAATAATGACTTTATTCTCGTAACTTTATATATTTCCTATTGTTTTATCATGGCCCTAATTCTCTGTCGTATTAGAGTCCAGAAGGCCACAGAAGTTAAGTCAGACTTGATTCTTGAGTTTGACACATATTTTAGGTGTTCAGATTGTTTCAAAACTTTCTTCCGACCAATCAAATACAAGAAAAATGGACCGAAACACGAAGTTGGTGAAATTTGAACTTTAGCCAATTTCATGCAAACCAAACCTGCGCCTGGCGTGCCAAGTTACCCACGGCTTTGTTTTCCACCCGATAGGTATTAGGTAACTGCTCAGCAGAACCACCCACAGTGGTGTTTTGTTTTTGTCCCCCACCGCCCGACATCCTCCGCTCCTCTGAAGCGCCTTCAGGCCCCGCCGGCGCGTCGCAGGGGCCCTGGGTATGGAGGACGCCGTGGCTCGCTCTGCCGCAGATGCTAATGGACTGTAATTACCAAACGCATTAGCCGTGAGCGCGGCCCACACGCTTTGAAAAAAAAAAAAAACAAGAGGTAGGGGGTGCCGAGGGGATCCGCTTGGTGTCAACATCTCGCTGATTCACATGCAAACAGAGACTCCTGAAGCAAGCTGACTCACAGCGACTTGAGTCGGGGGGAGTGCGTGGTAGAAAGAGAGTTACATAACGCTACAGGGAGCGGGGCGGCTTCTGAGAGCTACCTTCATCCAGGCAACGCCGCGCCGAACAACAGAGACCACGATGCGCGACCCGGGAGGTTCCGCTGAGTGACATGGATTTCAGGAAACAACCGGCAATAAAAAGGCGGCGAAGACTAAACAGGAGATTAGTTCTTACCATAGCGGTGTGGCGGAGGAGCTGCTCGTCGGTCGCCATGGCTAGCAAGTACTCCTGGAGGATTCCTTGTTTCTGGGGAATGAGAAGTTTGGCTTTCAAAATTCGAAGCAAAACAAGAAGAGAGCAACAGAACATGGAAAACAACTTTCATGGTTCTCGTCGACACCCTCAGAGCTGAGCATGGCGGGTAACTTCTGTTACTCTCAAATCAAAATGAACTGTAGATTTCTGGAAAAGTTATTCAACATTATAGGAAAGGGGTTGCATCGTGGCAACGCTATTATCACGATAAATTTTGCTGGACGATAAATTGTTTCAGTAATTATTGTGATAAGTGATAAATGACAACTTTTAAGAAATGTATTGACAGTGGCATAATAATGCAGGTTTGCTATCTCAAAGACGAATAAACTCCAGTTTTGTACAGAACACTTAACACTGTAACTGGAAAATATTTTAAATATCCAAAATAAAACACAACAACCAAAAACAATATAAAACGGAAACAAACACAACTAAAACCACAAATAAGAAGGCCCTTCAAGAAATATTAATCACCAGAACGGAAATAATTGATTTTATTTTAACTCATCATGTGATTAATTGATTCATTGCTTATTGAAGCAGGCAAAACAATTAGCACCATGGATTTTGGGGCCACGAAAATAAATGCATGCCACACTTTTCAGATTTTTTATTTTTTTTTGTTAAAAATTTAAATAAATTACAGAAAACACGCATCACTGTTCTTCCGCGTGTACGTCATTGCACTGAATCTCTCACATAAAATCCCAACAACACATGCAAGACACTGCAAGGGCGGACACATTTCATCTTAGATAAACAGAGATAAGACTCCACTGGGCTGAAAAGTGGTCAGAATGGAGCTTTTACAGCTCTGGAGAGGAACTCCAGAGCCCCGCTTCCCAATTCCTCTCACAGCACGCTGAATGTTTATGCTGGGGGAAAAATATTCTTGGACCGAATGTACAGTCAGCAGAGCGTGATACACTGTGTTTTGATTGCTAAATATAAAGCGCGCACTTCCTGGGGTGAGGAGGAGTGCACCGAATCTCAAGGGATCAGAACATTAACTGCAGACAAAAGAGCTGGGATCAATGCTGTAGATGAGAACAGCTCTGAATGTTCGAAGCCAGCTTTCTGTAGGCTCAGACCTAATATGGGCCACATCTGAATGAACAAGAAGCTTCTCACTATGGTCAGGATGGCAACCTGCTGCGCACCTGCATTTATTCATGTTTTATTTCGTTCCAACACATTTCAGTGGAATTATTATTGTTTTTTTCCCTATTTTAGATGAATGGTGGACAAACTGATGGCTGGTCTTTCTTGGAGGGCAGTAAAAGTTGGTGGAGGTCTGCATGTTACAACATCTTATGAAGGCTTTCACTGCCTCATTCCATTTTCAGGGTGACTGGTATAAATAAAAAAAACAACAACTCTGAAATCCACATCATTTAAAAAAAAAAGTAAGACAGACTGAAGAAAATGCAGCAGAACTGTGACTTGCATCTGGAGAAGTGAATTCAACTTTTCTGAATAAACGATACGTACAGCTGTTATTTACTTTTGGAAAATCTTTTGTCTGAAGCTGTGATCAGAAAGTGGATGCGTCATGTTTGGGTTGTGGAAGCGCCGCATTTTTCTTGATGCAGCATGAAAGTCGCTGGGTTGAGTCTGACGCCTTCTTGTATCATTGCAGACGCAGGACCGCAATGTCCATGAAGGGCATTCTGTGTGAAGTACTGCTACTGCCCCCTGCTGTCCGCCTGCTGCCATTCTCTGCTCTCTTTTTTTTTTTTTTTTTTTTGGTAACAACAAGCTGCGACGTCGCTCGGCTGATGTAATTTTATGGACAGAACCGACACTTCGGGTCTCCCCAGCCAGACCCTGATGGTTTCAGAGAGGGGGTGTTTTTTCAGGGGCTGTCTGCTCCATTTGCATCTACAGCTAGGGAAACTCCCAGCTAATGACGCACTCATAATCCCCTAGATGTAGTTAAATAATTCACGATGAGCAAAGAAGAAAAAAAGAGAGAAAGAGATAGAGATGGAGAGAACATCAATTAAAGTTTAGATAGCATCTCTTCTCTTCCAGGCAGCGCGCACTGAGCCTGTCTGGCAGATGGCGCGGCTGGGCTTTGGCCCCGAGCCAGAGCAAGAGCAAGAGCAGGTGGGCTGAGAGAAAAACATGGTCATCAAGTGAAGACAGATACACAGAGGGGGAAAAGAAGAAAAATGTCGACTAAATTTTGTTCTTTCCTCCTTTCTGTCTGTTTTCTTCAATGGATGGACCAGGAAAATTAGTTATTAGCTTCTGGGCGGAGACTCCCTTTGCAAACCCACAGACAATACTACAAAATATGTAAAGAAACTATGACTGTTTTTTTTGCGTAAAACCAAGCAAATCTCTAGTGTGGCCCCGGCAGAAGAGGAGACAACATATAGCAGGTGGATCTGATCCTTGGAGATGGGCCATGACCCATACGACTTCTATTGTATCTATTCAACTGACTGATAGTCAGTAGCATGTTTGCATGCTACTGACTATTTTCTGCTGAAGGACAGAAGAACTGTCCTACACTTGGCTCGGTGAAAAGCTCCCACTCAGATGAGTGACGATTGTTGACTGATGTTCTGAAGTGCAGATGAGCCTCTCACTTAATCAAAATGCCATCTGCCTAAAGGCTGGATTAGAGTGTCTCCAGTCAGAAGTGTGATATCTCACACTACAGGTGTTCTTCTTTGTCTCTTTCAGAGATGAAACATTTCGGGAAGGCAGCTTACTTCTGGTGTGTGCTTACACACGATGAGGAAAGACATCAGGAATGACCTTAAAGAGCAATCCAGATCCCATCCCAGTTAAAATGCTGGATTTCCTAAAAAATTTACCCAAATAGTTAGAAAACAATGTGGGACACCGATAAGACAAGATGTTTTTGTGAGTGGTTGCTTGTATCACACCATGTGGGTTGGAATTTTTTTTAAGCCTGAATGATTTATGCAGGCGATTTCAGCCCAAATAATGAGAAAAAAAAACAAAACTCGGACATATTCATGGACTATAACAAAGCATTACAATTGAATCAAATGTCTATTGCCTGCTCTTCCCGACACGCCGTCAGAACATCATCACAGCAATGTTTCTCCATTAAGCCTTTAATAATGTTTTTACCAGTGTTATACTGAGAAGTATTTAATATGATGTCGGTACAGTATATCAGTGCATCTACATGTTTCAGCAAGCCAATTTAAGACTTTCTAAGACCTATTTAATGCTCCTTTGAACTGAATTCAAAACCAGAAAGCTATAGATATAGGGAATAGTTGAGGGGAACTTGCTGCATTACAATCGAGCACAACAAAAACGAAACCAGGCTTTGTGCACATGATAGAGGTAAGAAAGCTAGCTGAGTAGCTAGAAAGAGTATATTAGCAGCTAATTGTCATTAGCCTTAAATGTCTCAAGTCACAGAATGCAATGAAGATGTTTGCATGCTACTGACAGAAAAGTCCTACGAGAAAAAAACAAACTACATTAAATAGTCTTGCCACGACAAAATTTAAGACCTGTGCTTAACATATTTAAGGCTGTCTTACATTTTCAAACAAATTTAAGGCATTGTAAGGTCTTCATTTAAGATACATGAATTTAAGACATTTTAGATATGCGGACACCCAGACAGCAGATGTGCAATTCCACCAGATGTTTGCTAATTGCTGCTGCTGCTAGTCTGAAGGAGCCAAGTAAGTGAGCTGTGGGGGAGGGTGTTCTGTGAGGCAGAGAGTGCAGCTCCAAGGAGGAGAAGGCACTGCTCGGCGAGAGAAAGCATGTCTACACCCCTGAACGGTTGCCATGGGAGATTAAAGGAATCAAAGCAACACTGCAGGTATGTTTTTGATGAGGGGGTGACATTATAACCTTATAGTAAGCTCAGGAAAGTCCATTTCTCATAATACTGCCCCTTTAATCCGAGAACATGTACTCACAATGGCACGGGCCTCTGCGATGAAGAAGAGCTCGGTGAGAGCTCTGTGAAGAGGCAGCAGAACGGATATACTGGTCGGATCCTGGCTCAGGTTGTTTTCCATGGACATAAAGAGCTGCCACAGAGGTCGCAGCAGCGTTAGCTCACAGGCTCTGGAGAACAGACACCAACAGACATGATGATAACAATTACTGGTGATAAAACAGTCCAAACTATCTGCACATAGTAAGTCTGTGCAAGCTCCAGCATTTTTCATACTATACGACCAGGTCACAGGTGAGTCTGCACTTATGCAAAATTTTTAAACACATAGTTTAACTAATCTCTGTGGTGACAACTAGGACATTTATCAAGGGCTCTATGCAAAGCTCATGTTCAGGTGAACTGCTCCTACTGAAGGCATTAGGATGAACTTTGCTCTAGATTTCGGCGTAGATAATTACCAACAGATGGCAACGTTTTAAAATATGCCATTCCAGAAAACTGAAATCTGTTTGATGGGCTAATGTAGACTAGAAGAAAGGCCCGGCTTACGTCTCACTCCGACACTGCAGGAGACGGAGCAACAAGTGGACGGCTTTAAGTCGCTGGCCTCCAGTCTGTCGACAGGCCACGCCCACTTGCCACTCCCAGATATCAGCCAACGGCAGGTGGCTGAGCACTCGAACGTCAGCTAGCATTTGTTTGAGTATCTCAAAACCTGATGAGAGATATGAAAAACAATAAAAATAAGAGGAATGAGGCTAAAAGATGATTCCATTTGAAACGTTGAGGTTAACTGATGTCAGTCAGAGGAAGCTACCTGTCTGGAAGCGCCCCCTGTGGCCTCCTGTTACGGTGAACTTGTATCCCCACTCTGTGTTGCTCATGTCCGACATGAACTTGTAATACAGGGTATCACCTGAAATAAAAACGGAAGGACTTATCAGAGAAAGTCACACATTTGAGCTTAAAAACTAAAAAAGCAAAAAGCAGCTGATGTCACCAGGGATCTCGAAGTCGGACCACTTCTGAGGAGATCCGCTGAAGTTGTGGACGTCCTGGAGGAAGTCGCTGCTGCTGGACATGATGAGCTCGTCGCAGCCTTCCTCCGTGTAGCAGCGGGAGTCGAATTTTACAGACAGGTAGATGGCTCCAGGGATGTGAACCTTGTCCTGAAGAGTTCGAGTGATTTTACTTATTGAATGTGATTAAAGAGTAAAATTATCAAAAAGATTTTTTTTTCCCCTTAAACTTGAGATACATTTGCTTTTCTCTTTCTGCTCACTGCAAAAACACAAAATCTTACCAAGTATTTTTGTTTAGTTTCTTGTGCAAATATCTCAGTAAACTAGAAATAAGACAAAACTATCTTACAAGTAACTTTTCAGCACAATATAGGAGCTTGTTTTAAGTCGACAAATCCTTAATATTGATGAAAAAGTACTAGCTATCATTTAAATAATCTGTCAGTGGAACAAGACATGTTTCTCACATTATAATTTAAAATGTCTTCTTGTACTGGCAGCTTATTTCACTTCTAACTACTACTTTTAAAAAAAATCAACAGTAAGGAATTATTGACTTAAAACAACTATATTGAGCTGAAAAGTTACTTGGAAGTTATTTTTTGTCTTAGTGTAATAAGATATTTGCACTAGAAACTAGAAAAACACTTGGTAAGATTTTCTGTTTTTGCAATGGTGTTAGCGACACAATATAGAATCTGTATGGTTTCTACGTCCAACTGAAGCTAATCAAAAAGTTTCCCCTAACCTCAAAGTTGGTGTTGTTGTCATACGGGTGTTTGGACTCTCTGGCCTGCATGGCCATGCCCGGCTCCTCCATGAACTGGCACGCCGTGAGCGACAGACTGGACAGCATGCTCTGGCTGCAGCCCTTCAGCACCCTCTGCAGAATCTGATCAGCAACAGCAAATACATAAGGTTTACAGCGCCCAAGCTGAAAACTTTTACTTCTCTCCAAATCAGCTTTGACTGAAACTCGCCGTCACCTTCTCCCAGAGCGGCCTCTCCTCCAGCTGCATCAGCATGTCCAGGATGTAAGCCATGTGCGAGGCGCCGTTCAGCTCCAGGGCCTCCTCGCTCAGCGGCGCCTCGGACGGCCAGTCGGCCAGCAGCAGGGCCAGGACGTGGCGGGCGTAGAGCGTGGCGATGGCCTGGTTGACCTTCACCAGGTACTGGCGGACCGCCCGGTTGCTGCGGACGTCCAGCTCCTTGTGGAGCAGGGCTGAGCTTTTGGAGCGCCTCTGTTTGGCGTAGCTGAGCTGCAAGTCGGTCTCTGAATTAGTTATGAGCTTCTGGGCCACCACGTTGATTTCCTCTGTTGCTTTTTCACAGTGACTGGGTTTAGACTGTGGGGAGATGCAGAGGCGTAAAGAGTAGAGCTATGACTGCTTAAAAAAAGGGAAAAAGAGTGATTTAAAAAGGATTTTTAAAATTTCAGTCAGCTTACCATGCAAGAAATCACTATCATGTCAGTGTCCACAGCTTTGGTGTTTCTCTCCTCAGAACGAAGCCGCTTGGACGGCTGCCACTTCTGAGCAAGAGTCCTGATTGTCTCATCTGTTTTAATCTCCTCTCCATCGAACCTGAAAACACACTTTATTTAGGTGCGTCAGAGTAAAACGGGCTGAATACAACTTCTACAGTTTTCATTTATAAAAAAAAGGAAACCATGCATCCTCTTTTTACTCTACTTCACAATTGATTTGTGTTGATCTATTATATTAAATTCAATAAATAAATTGGTGTCTCTCTTTGTAATGTTTCAACAAAACTGTCCATTGAGTATGAGAAAACATTTAAGGGTGCATTCACACCAGCCCTGTTTAGTTCGCTTTAAGTCCAGTTTGCTTGTCTAGAAAGTCCGGTTTGTTTGGTGAGGTGTGACGCGGACCGAAACAGAGAACTCTGGTCTGTTCCGCCGTTTGAATGCATATGAGAATGCAAGCAGATTGGAGACCGCTCCAAAAGCAGGAAGCAGATTAGAGCAGGGGGTTCTGGGTAAATGCATCCCAAAACAACATGGCTCTTTGTCTTTTACCAAAGACAAAAAAAGAAATCCTCCAACCAGTAAGATCTCACTCCACTCCATTTTGTTCACATTTCTCAAAGAAGAAAGTTGCGCTCAGTTGTTTTTCAGAGGTTTTGTGTCGTTTCCTTCAGTGGTTCCTGGCGCAGCGCCACCCCAGGCGAGAAGGGGAACAAGTTTTTATCAATTAGGTTGGATTGTTTGACACAGTGGAATGTGAAAGTGAACTGCAGCAGCTGAAAATAGAACAGCTGCTGCATGTCCCCAACATTTCGCAAATTTGGTACCCAATCGACGAGTCTACCGGACGGAAATTTAAGTTGACATCTTGATGATGCTGACCTCTTCTGCACCTCCAGGAAGAAGGAGTCGGTCCTCTTCATCTGCAGCTCATACATGGCGCGCAGAATTGGCAGAGGAGCGTTTAAGGCATCATGGGTGATCTACATAAACAACAGGGGAAAAAACAAAACTATGCTTAGAATATTTGTAGATATTTTACAGGATGTCTTTCCAAACATTTTGCTTATCCACCTGGAAGCAAATCTTCGTCTCCTCATCGAGCCCTTCCAAGGGGTCGGGCCTGTTGGTGTCGGCGTCGTCTGCGCCGCAGCTGGAGTGGTCCGAGTCGTGCTCCTTCTCCTGCTCTCTTTGGTCTCTCTCGGGGTCTTGGGCCATGGAGTGGATCTCCCTCTTGGAGGAGTACAGCATGATGGAGAGGATCTCCAGGTCCCGCAGCAGCCACAGCTTGCTGAAGCCCGTCCCCTTGCTGCACTTCCTGACCAGCAGCTGGGTCAGGCCGGACTGCTGGATGGCCTCGTGCGCGTGCTCAATGCCGTGCTTCTACCCAGGAGAGCAGAGCGCAGTGAGAGGAATGCTACATTCAGACAGCAGAGACAGGATGGGACCGCGTGTGGATTCTGATTAGCAGCTACCTTCAGTGTGTTGTAGAGTCCTTTAAGAGCCAGAGAGAGCACCCAGGAAGCCTCCACTGCATCAGGAAAACCATTATCCTGGTTCGCCTGTAAAAGGTGGCTGATGATGGATGTGAAATTGCTCAGGTAGCGACTCAGGAGAGTTTTCTGGCAGCTGTGACTCGCTGGCTGTGCTGGGAGACTGGTTGTGGTGGACTCCTGAGACTGGATAAGCTGGTAATCCTTCACTGTGAAAGAAACGCACAGATTACCGACATATAACCAACAACGAACTACACAGCCTACAAGAATACGCAAGATTAAATAGTTCTGCCATGACAAAATTAAAGACCTGTGATTCATGGTCACAGGTCTTAAGTTGGCCTTAAAAAAATTAAGGCCAACTTAAATTTTTTTATATGAATTTAAGACTTTTTAATGATCTCCACACTATCAGCAGTCATCCCCCCGTTATTACCGGACTAACCTGTTTTCCTCTTGCGCGTTTTAACGTCGACCACAGCGGCGTGGTTCTTCTCCGTGAAGTGCTTCAGCAGGATCATGTTGTGCTGTTCGTTGGCGTTGTCGATGAACACCGTCTGGGTTCCCACACACAGCACCTGCAGAGACACCGCCAGGAGTTACCATCGCTAAGCTCGCTCAGGATGGGGCGGTGGGAGGGTCCACACGTTCAGGCGACGCGTACGGCATACCTCGGGGAAGCCCACCAGCACCAGCAGGGTGAAGAGGTTGGTTCGTTTCAGAGTCTGGGGGAGCTGCTGGACGCAGTGGTCGGTGAAGGCGGCGATGACCGCGCTCCACTCGGGGCAGGTGTTCAGGGTGTGCAAAATGTCTGCCACGGTGCACGCCCAGTCCAGACCGATACGGCTGCAAACAGTTCAGTTCAATAGTGCTTCGTCTATCCCAAAGGGGAAATGAAATGTGTGAATCTGTCACATTTTCTCTGGTAAAGAACTCTTGTGGACTTGATGAATACTTGGCAAACTTTGGAGAACATCAGAACAAAATAGGCTTTAGAGATCCAATCTGGTCCGAACACAACTAAGCAATATTTCACTTGTAATCGCACTTTTATTTTTCTTGATTAAAAATTTAATAAGTGACATCCCACTAGAGGCAAAACTATGTAAATTCCAACGCCTCCCTTTTGGCTGGAATAACAGAGCTAATCAGAAAAACCAAACATCAATATTACAGGAAATGATTAACTTTTATCAGTTCTTCCTCTGAAGACTTTGACTGGTAAGAAAAATGTCTGACGCAGATTTATAGTGGTTCATGTGCCAGAACCAATGAGTTAGCTTTTTTCTTTTTTGGACTGGCTGTTAACTTGTCTTCAAGCATGGAGAAGCAGCATTCAGCTTCTATGCGCCACAAATCTGGAACAAACTTCCAGAAAACTGCAAAACAGCTGAAACACTGAGTTCCTTTAAATCGAGGCTTAAAACCCACCTGCTTAGAGCTGCATTTAAACCACAGTAAATTAAACATTGCCCAACATACATTACACATATGTATTGATGAAGGCACTTGACAACTACTGGTTTCTCCAATTGGTGACTGCAAGTTGTTTTTATGACAACATGCAGTTGTCATAACATCATGTTTTTATGATGTAAAGTGCTTCTTTGCCTCGTTGCTGAAATTTTGCTACAGAAATAAACCTGATTCACTCTAAATGCTATAAAAAGGAGTTCATTCAAACCTGCAGCTGTAAATGTTGCCAGGCATACAATCACACTCAATAAATCAGAGTATGCATTCCAAAGAGGGCTGTTTGTCAGATTAAAAGTATTTTTATGAACCTGTAAGCAGGAATTACACCTAGTCCAGAATTATGTATCAATTTTTTTGTTTTCTAAATTGGTCTGATGTAATATTCTATTCCTAAATATGGTTTTATCAGCTATACGCAGAAAAATAATCACAAGAAATAAAGATTTTAAGACATATTCTAATTAATGTTTTCATGTGTTGTCACACTGCTTGAACTGTGCTGGAGACACGATATCCGGTGTATGTGTTTTGCCATCGTTTACCTGTCTAAACAGACGGCTCCGAGGCTGAACAGCAGCTGGGTGGTCTTCCAGCCCTGAGTGTCTGAACAAGCGGCGTCCCCTTGCGTCAGCACCTCGTATTTGTCCGCCAGCGCCTCGGTGACGGCGGCGTCGGCTTCTGTCGGAGTGATCCGAAGCAGCAGTTGGCCCAGGAGCCCGAGGGAGAGGTGGTAGGTCTCATTCAGAGAGCCAGCGTTGGAGATGACCGCTCTGAAAAGACGAGGCAGGATGGAGCTCAGGCTGGACAGGCTGAGGGTGCTGCCCTGTGGACACGGGAGTGAAAATGGAAATGTTACCAGGGTTCGCTCACTTTGTCAGCAGTCAAATTTGAGCATTTTTCAAGCATTTTTTCAGATAAGTTTTCAAACTTTTCCAGCAACACATGTTGGAGATAAAAGCAATACAAATCAACTAAAACAATAAAATAAAAAAAAGACAGTTTCAATTCACTGCTATATAATATCACTTATTATTACTGTTACTAATATCTAGTGAAAGTATTCTACAGCAGGGATGAGGTAAATTACAATATAACAAAATTTTATGTTTTGAAATCTTTCTCACACACAAGTTATAAAATAAATCTCTAAAAAATTTTCTATCCAATATTTTTTCCCATTTAGTAACAGAAATCATTTTCATAATGGTAACTAAGCTAAAGTTTGGTCTGATTTCACTTAAGGTAGTGAAAAATTATTTTTATGTCTTTTTCGTTTCGTGTATGAAAATATTTGGCTTCAACTATAAACAACGCTTTTCAAATTTAGCCTTTTGATCCAAAGTTAAATTGAAAATATGAAGCACTTTCCAGGACTTCATGCAGAAACTAATCACTTAGCGAACCTTGAAACCAACATGAAATTCAAGCATTTTCAAGGATTTCAAGCACTTGTACAAACTCCATTACATTTTTTTAATTGAAAAATGTAGATAATTAAGGAATAATGCAAATAGTGCACAAACTGGAATTCTCACTGCTTCAGAAATCAAGGTTATTTTAAAAGGATTCATTTATATAAACCTTTAAAAGGGCTAACCCTAGAAATATGACCCTGCTGTCACTTTAAACTGCAAGAGGAAAAGGTTAAATCCATTTGAGCAACTATTTTTTTTCCCAGTCTTCTAACATATGAATTGCCCAGCAACCCCCCACAAAAAACAATTAGCTCCACATACTGGTTTTGCTGATGGGAGCATCGCCGCCAGCAGTCCTAGGATCCTCTCTCTGGAGCACTCGGAGAACACGTGCTCCTGCAGTGGGACCTGCGGCACCCTCTCGTCCGTCTCCTTGACGACGTCAGACGCTGGGGAGTTGAGAGCTCCTGGTGCTGATTCTGAAGCTGAAAAGTTGTTAAAAAAATGAGTTTCCTAGAGTCACTAATAAACTGTGAGGTGATTAGCCCTTTGTGAGGGATCTAAGCACCTACGTCGAACTACAGGAGAAAGCGGATCCTCGCTGGAGACTGAGGGAGTCTGGCTGAGACTACCTGAGTCCAGGGTGTCCTGAGCAACCAGCTTCTTTTTGTCTCCCTCTGTAGAGCTTCGGGGTATGGATAAGTCAGGAGGAGCGGCGGGAGGAGGACTCGGCTCCCCTGCCTTTTCGTCTTTAAGCTGAGGAGGAAAGCGATCGATACGATTTAAAATTTAGCCAGTTCTTTTCACCTCCGCACAGCCGCACGCCGTCAGGTTGTTGCCAACCTCGTTCTCGGGAGACAGCGGAGAGCAGACGGCAGCCGTGCTGCCTGGAAGCGATGAGGTGTCCGTGGCCGAGCTGAGCTCCTGGGAGGTCTGAGGCGACGCCGGGCCCAGCTCGCTCTCGGACACCGACTCGTTGGAGGAGAGCAGAGCGAGCAGGTTGGAGGAGCGGAGGCCTGAGTGTAGCACAGAAAGGTGAAGACGTGTTAAAGAACAAACTCTGCAACATGTTTGGGGATTTTTGGAAACCCATTAATAGATTCTGAGAGCTGTGGACTTTTTTAGTCTTTCTCTCTCCTTTCTTCCCGTCTGTCTTCTTTGTCCTCATTTCTTTCCTCCCATTCCCCATAATCATTTCTGTTTCCACCCTTCCTTTTATTCATTCAGTTTCTTTCTTTCATTTTCTCTCCGTCCTTTAAAGTACTGTTTTCTTTCCTACCTTTACATCGCTCTTTTCCTTCTTTCCGATACATTTTTATTCCCGTTTTTGAGCCCTCACCTTCATTACTTATTTTACTTTCCTGTTTTATGCTAGTTTATTAGTCACTCTTTAGCTTATATTTTAGAAACTGTAGAGAACTCACTAGTTAGATGCAGAGAGACTCCTATTATTGCAACCCAGAAAAGGAATTAGAACAAACTTAGAAACCAGAAAAACTTCTTCCAGAACAGGAACATTTAGTTTTTATTATCACTTAGAAACGGTGGAGTATTCATTACTTTTACAAATTTAGAGCACACTTAGAAAGTCCAATAAATACTTATACTTATTTAGCATCCCAGAAGTCCAGAGGATACTCACTTAGTCTTATTTAGCAACCCAGTACAAGGATTAGAACTTGGAACCCAGAAAAACTACCTTAGCAACTACTTTTTAGACTCCTATTCTCCCAACTCAGAAAAGGAATTAGACCAGAGGATACTTACTTATACTTATCTACCAACCCTGAATATGAGTATCTAGTTTATTTACTTTGGATCAACATTATTAGCTTTTTCTTCTTTTGCTCTTTTTGATTTGGTATTTTGTTTGTATTTCCTTTGAATTCCTAAAAAGCACTTTGTATTGCCTTGTTGCTGAAAATGTGCTATATAAATAAAATGACCTTTTCCCTCTCGTTTATTCCTTCCTATCTCTCCTTCCATCCCTCCAACTGTCCTCTTTTACCTCCTATGCATTTTACTTCCTTTCACTCTTTCCTCTCTGTTCTTCCATTTGTTAATTTCAATCCCATTTCCTTTCACTCCTTCTCTTTTCTTCCCTCCACATGTTTTTTTTTATGTTTCTGTCCCAGTATCACCAGAATATGAAGAAACCGATTGCTGGGGTAACAATAAAGAAGGATGTTTTCTCCAACCTGGCCCCTAGATGTCCCTAACTTTACAAAAATTTGAAAATAAAATAAAAAAATGACTGGTTCAGACATACCTTTGCCAGTCTGGCCTTTGAGCAAGCAGTCAGTGATAAGCTGGGAGCAGTGCGCCTGCAGGTCTGATGCCAGCTCCAGGGTTTTGCCGTCTAAACACTCTCCCTCTGTGTGTTTCTCACTGCTCAGCTCAGAGGAGTACAGGGCCAAAGCAGCGAACAGGAGCCACGAGTAGTTGTGGATGTAGGGCTGGATGAGACGGTGACGGTCACTGATTCGTATGGTCACCATGGGGTACACAGTGATGCGATGGGTGGGTAAATGGCTAAAAAGTAAAAGATAAAAAAAGAAGAAGCTACAGTTAGCCATAAAATTCAAAGTGTTTTTAAAAGCAGGGTGTTAAAACAATCTACCTGTCAGGATACTTCTTGGCGTTGTAGCAACCAAAGCACAAGTCAAAGTCCTCACAGACGTTGCAGTTGATCCTGCTGCCAACAATGAGGCCTTGACAGTGATCGCAGGCGTACTCCATGTTCACCATTTCGTGATCGTCCTCGTGTCCTTCGGGTTTGGCTCCACCTGAACACAAACAAAGACCCTCAGTTTGACTCGATTAATCGCTTTCTAACTGTGTGTTGTCATTACATTTACATTTTAGCTGTTGAAACCTGCAGAAACCCTCTAAGACTTTATAAGATAGTGCCAAGTTTTGTTTCGCAGAATGGAAGTGGCATCCTATAAAATGTTGCGTCTTAGCAATAATTGGGGACTGATTTTGTGATGCAGATCGTTTTAATAAATTGTAGTGTGATGTATGCGCTCACTGAGGAAGCAGGTCTTGCATAGGTCCATATCCATGCACTGCAGACATCGGTAGCGGTGCCATGGAGCCATCCTCTCACAGCCATCGCAGGAAATCACCACATTCAGCAGGTCACAGTAGCGGGCAATAAACATGTGCATCTGAAGGAAAAGTACATTTAGATATGAATTTATAATAAACAGGCACAAATCAGGTAAGACTACCCCTTTTCTAACTAGAACTTCACGTCTATTATTCTCTTTAGAATACCTTCCTCCTGTCCTCCACGGACTCCTCTTCGTCGATTTTGTCGTACCACTTTTCAAACATGCCATCCATGCACTCATCCATCCATTCCTGGTTCTTCTTGTAGTCAGCGATTTCATCCTCCTCCGTCCACTGACTGAGTTTGAAACAACAGGAGTGAACCTTTTAGACTTCATCTCGTAATGCATCTAAAACGGCGCTCAATCAGGCGCCAAGCGTAAGATAATTCACGTTGTGTTTCGCCTACCTGATGGCGATGTCATGAACGCTGATGTTCTCTTGCGACATCGTGAGCAGGAGTACTGGAAGCTTTATGCTCTGGAAGAGAGGAAGGTCCTGCACCTCCCAGTTCATGTCCAGGAGGTGCAAAAAGCAGCTCTGCACACACGACAGGGCTGGGAGCAGAGCTCTGGGAGAGCAGAGATCGGGATCAGTTGACTGCACACTAAACACACTGATCGCTGCTGACAGCACGTTTTAATCTGCTCTGAGTAAAAACAGGAACATAAGAAACGTCTTACTTCTCGTTGAGACTGCTGAAGCCCTGAACTGCCACCACCAGCATGAGGACCAGCTGATGGTAAGAACTCCTGACCTCCTCTCCAAGTTTCTGCCCGCTGTCTGACAACTGGGAGAAATAACTGAAAAGCACAAAAAATGATTGATGATTATCGTCGAACGTGCAGGACGCTCACGTGTTCTGGACTAATGGTCGATCTACCTGGTGAAGTCTTTCTGGCAGGCCAGCAGCTCCTGCAGGAACAGGATGCAGTGCGGCTGGAAGAGGTGCGGCTGTCCCAGGGAACGTAAACACTGCTGAATCATCTCCAGCACCTTGCACACACTCAGAGCCTGGGCCTTGTTCAGAGCCAAGGTTTGCAAGATGCTGCCGGGAGGAAACAACAATTCAGACAATATTACTGTTAACTTCCAGTGGAATTTTGGGTCACAGAAAAACAGGTCTGCAACTATTATAATAGTTGATTATCTTACGATTGTTCCGATTGGATTTTTTTTTTTTTATTGTAAATTCTGAGTATTTTCCATTTAACCTCTTAAACATTTTTTTTATTCAATTTATTTAATGCATATTAGAAATGTATTCAAAGGTGCAAATAATATAATAATTAATTTTTTAAACAAAAAAAATATATTTTACTCTCTAAAATGCAATAATTTAGTGTGCGCTTGATCACCTGTAGGGGAAAAAAAACAAAACACTTCCAACACCAACACGTGAAAAGCTCAGCCCTTTCTGCTTGACTAACACCGACACAGTGAAGGGCTAAAATATTGACTATCTTTTAAAATTAACCAATGAATGATTGGAGAGCAATACGTGCTTAATAAGAGATTTTTAAATATATTTTTTTATAGAATTTGGACCAGGTGAAGCTAAAATTAAGCTACTTAATGAATTCTGGGCAGTACATGTTTACAAAGAAAGTTTTTTTTTCTTTTTTAATGCAAAATGTTCATATTTTTGTACAATTCTGGCTTAATTACTTCTCTGAGTGTGTTTTGCTTTTTCGGCAAATCACATTTTTGAGTCTGTAAGCTCCATTAAATGATTAATTGATTACTAAATTAGTTGACGATAATCGATTCATCTGACTAATCGTTTCAGACCCACTAACAAATATACAGTGACAGTAAACTCGTAATCCTGCATTACATCTGCTTGTTACCGACCAACTTTCAAAATGGGGGCATAAAAGTAGTGGATCAACTTTAAACTCCTTAATTGGTATCGGGAACGTTTAGTAACAAATACATACAAATAACAAAATGGAATAATTTTAGATTCAGTAGTTACTAATCTGTTTACATTCCAGGTCAAATTTTAGTACACATATTCACCCATCACTAAGCATGTTTGATAAACCTGATACATTTTTCACTGATAAGTAGCGATCTATAACAAAAAGCTAGAAATGATGAGAAAAAGTGGCTGTGGTGTAAAAACTTATATCTAAAGCAACTTTGATGGACTTTACAGAACAATCTGGCGTTAACGGTGTACCTTGCTGTGGTGAGAGCCTGGTCCTTCATAAAGTTCAGGATGTGTTTGAGTATTGGGTAGCGCTCCTTGACAGAAGGGGTCATGTGGGATTCCTCCACGGAGCGACAGGACAGGAGGCGAAGGCGTGAGCGACTGAACGGAGCTTTACGGGGGAACGTGGAGGGAGAGGCCGGCTCCCCGCCCGCTGGGTGGGCGGGGAGACTCTCCGCGGGGTCCTTGTGGCCCCGCCTGCTCTGCTCGGAGGATGAGGCGTTTGGGGGCAGAGAGGCGGACTGCTGACTCTGTCCAAGCCTGCCGTCGACGGCCTCATCGGGTAATCCCGGCTGAGGGGAGGCAGGCTGGAAGTCTCCTTCTGAGATCGAGCTTGAGGGGAGCAGAGGAGTTTTTGAGTCCCCAGCGCCCAGACATGACTTTCCACACGGAGGAAAACGAAACAGCAGGAGGCTCTTCTCGATGCACATCTCAGCTGGGAAAAAGACAGTGGCGACAATGAGCGAACTCTCTCCAAGAGGCGGAAGTTCGGAATGAGATTATCTGGAATCCTTACCCAGAGAATCCATGGTAACTTCCTCTGGACTCCCTTCTTTATCATCATAAATGTTCATTTTGCCAACAAGGTATCTCTGCTTCATCTCCAACTGAGAGGAAAAAAATGCAGTCAGGAGAAGTGATTTGGTACAGACATAAATCATGGGAGGAAAGCTCACCATCCATGTTCTGATGCTGTCTGCCAGGAGGTAAACTTGAACAAAATCTTCACTCAGAAAGGACTTGCAGTCCTGATTAACTAGAGACACAAAAGAGCGACACATTGACTAGATTTAACAACAAGGTCCCATTATTGCTAGGAAACCTGACAGCCAATCAGAGCTAAC
The DNA here is from genome assembly GCA_903066825.1 of Alfaro cultratus. Taxonomy (NCBI): domain Eukaryota; kingdom Metazoa; phylum Chordata; class Actinopteri; order Cyprinodontiformes; family Poeciliidae; genus Alfaro; species Alfaro cultratus. Next base: position 26,400 of record CAEFZX010007391.1, on the reverse strand, counting down.
GTTACCATATGCCTTCAGGGCCTGGTTGAGGGCCGGGGTGTGGTACACCATGGCTGCCCAAATGGCGTTTACAGCTTGGTCTGTCTTTGCCCCGGCAACAATTTCATTGCTCATGGAGTGCTTTCTGCAAGCCTGCACCAGGGTCCGCATTAGTTCTGCTTTATGCTCCGATGGTTCCTGTGAAGGGTTCCACCGTGCAAAGTCCTCAAGAAAGACCAAGGTCTCAGCGAAAGTTGATGCGTCTGTCTACAAATTGCGGGAACAAATAAAAGAGAATGGTAATTTCTGTCTCAACAACGGTAATCAATCATGGAAGATTGATGAAAACTTGGGGGGTTTATGTCTAATATTAAGGGTACAATACATACAAGAGACTCCACAACGTCACTATGTGTTATTTAAAGTGAAACAAGCATTAAAAACTGTGGGAAAGCACAGTTAAATGGTAAAATGGACTGAACTTATATGGCGCTTTTCCAGTCATTTTGACCATTCAAAGCGCTTTACACTAGAGTCACATTCACCCATTCGGACTCACAAATGCCAATACATTTATACAACGATATGCAGATTGGTAGGCAATTTGGGGTTAAGTACCTTAAGTACATGTGGCAGGAGGAAGCTGGAATCAAACCTACACCCTTCCGATCACAAAACGACTACTCTACCCACACAGTCACAGTCGCCCACAGTTGAAGCAGACTAAACCCCTACCTGGTTGGGGGCTTTTCTAGTGGGATTTGCCTCCCGTGTTTCATTCAAACCGTGTCGCAGGATGGGCTTCCATAAAGGTGAAGCCTGAACGTGAGCCATTTTTCCTGGCGGAAGCTCCTTCACGCTGCGGATCTCTGAAGAAGAAGAAGAAGAACAGAATACACAAATGTAACTGTTCTGATTTACACTTAAAAGTCCGAATAACAACAGTTGAAACAAAGCACCTGTGATCGTCCTGGTGGAGTTTTAAAACTCACCGTAAGGAGATTTTAGTGCCAGGGTTCTGGATGCAAGGCGACCCATGAGGCGGGCCACCAATAACTGCTGGTCAGACATCCAGGAAATGGTAATGTCTGGCAGACCCAGCGCCGTCACCGTGAACTTGTATCCCCACTCGTTATTGCTGCTGTCAGAGTGGAACAGGAACTGCAGCTGGGGTCCAGCGTCAAACGTCACCTTCTGTAGGAGCGGAGAGACAGACACGTAGCGGGATGAAGTGACTACAGCTTCCCACTCGGATAGTTACTCGGCTTTGGCTCGCTTACCTTTGGCCATTTCTCACTCCCAACCTTCATATCGTAGCGCACCTTCCCACCTCTGGAGTCGGTGAATTCTAGATAGTCGTATCTGTGAGGATCAAGTGGAAAAGCTGAGTGAGACGCTTTCGCTAAGAGTTTCCCCAAACAGACGTGTGGGAAAGGGTTGCAGTGCATCGGCGACCTCTTCTCCGTCTCGCAGCGTTCATCAAACTCCACCTCGAAGGAGGTCGCGCCGGGACAAGCAAAGACGGTGGTCTCGTGTTGGCTGTTCTCGTAGTTGTGAGGAGACTCCATGTTCCACGTCCTGAGCACCACTGGTTTTTGAGGCTGATGGGAGCTCTCTTGATCCACCTTCAGTCGTTATAACGACAATAAAGTTCAGCTACAGAGTCGGCTTAACAACATCACAACTGAATTTAAGATGCGCTTCCAGCTATATTTTGCATATGACAGACTCACCTTAGAGAAGATGTCTCCTGTGTCGCTTGACAGTCTTTTGAGGAGCTCGACCAATGAGGAGAAGCTCTTCAGCAGCACGCTGTGGGGAATGTCCAAAGAACACAGCTCCAAGAGGAAAATCATCTGGCAGGAGATGAACAAATATTAGTTAAATGCTTTAGTAAAACGTTGGCTCTGCCCTTGCTTATGAGAGTAATTCAAATTCACAAGAGAAAGTACGCTTTACCAGCTGTCTGAAGATGGTGGCCAGGATGGAGCTGCCCAGTTTGTTGTTAATTTCGCTGCTGGTGAACCTCTCAAGCAGGGAGCCCAGCACTGCCTTGATGCTTCCCAAGAACTGATCCACATCTGGAGGAACATGTTCATGAGAGGAGTGATGAACATCTTTGGTCATATTCAGGGTTTCTGCAGGTTTCAGCAACTCAAACGTAATGGTGCGTTCACACCAAATGCATGTAACGCTTCAAGTTCGACGCGTGTGTAGTTTGAATGTAGACGCTTGACATTTTGCTTAACACCTAGCGCTTCGTGCGTCAGGCGGGTCTGGTTTACATTCAAAGACTATGTGGAGGCACGTCGAGAGCGCATCAACCGTGTCAAAAATCGCTCTAGCCGTTGTTTTCAGTAGCCATCCTATTTGTCAGACATGTCAGACACACTTGACGCGTCAAACGCTCCAAACGCTTCAAATCGTGCTATGCCACACATGCAAAACCCGCACAGTGGTCCCTCGATGCGTCTCCCCATAGACTTTGAATGTAAACCAAACACACCTGACGCTCTAAACGTGTTTGGTGTGAACGCACCATAAGACTTTTCAAGACCATTATGAATGGAATTTAAGACTTCTATCATGACAGAAATGTACAAAACATAAATAAATCATCTATATCTATATAAACATATATACACAAGGACACATACGGACAACTATTAAGAAATTATACTCGTGAGATTAACTTTAGACATCTCTTAAACAAATTTCAGACATTTTAAGGCCTTAATTTGAGATACATTAATTCAAGACTTATTAAGGATGTGCAGACACTTTACTGCACACCCTTGAAACAAACAATGCTCATTATTGTTCCTCTATGAATACGGTTGTACAGCATTGTATTGGAAATTAAACAAATGCAAAAATGCAACCCCGTTAAAATGGCTCACATTTTAGAAGGATGTCTCTGGCCAGATCACATGCGGTGGGTGTGGAAGTTCCCCCTTTGAGCTGCAGGTAGCACCAGGAAAGCAGGCTGCCCTGCAGAGCCCAGAACAAAGACAGCAACACCTTCCTGCTGGCTCCGGTCTTCCCATCCACCATCATCACCTCACACTGAAAGACCAAATGTTCATAAGGAATGTTCAACTTGATGCTCCAGGAGACGCAGTACAACATTCAAATAAATAATGAAAGTCTGAAATCACCTCTCTTGATGCGACGAGTAGCAGTGTCTCCATGACTACCAGTATGGGCCTGATGTCAAAGTCTGAGGGAGCTCCTTTGGGGGGAAGCAGGAGAAGGCCGCTTGGATCCTGGTTACTGTGCAAAGACAGAACACCTGTTACTGATACGGTTATCATGTCATGTATGAGTAAAATACATATAGGTGTGTCTGGATATGTGTTCTTACCTGAAATAATTACAAAGAGATTCGAACGTCACCTTCACCGACTCTGGCTGATCATCTTCAGTGATATTTTTCTGTAAAAACAACAGATTCAGATTACTAAACCTTCTACATAAATACCAATCAGTAATAAATATTGCTTTATAAATAGGTTTATACAGTATATTATAGGAGTTAAATTTTTTCTAGAAAACATTTAAAAGGAATGAGCAGGATGTTTTTTTAGATTCCAATTTTAGATGTATTAAGATGAAAAAACTGTGAAACTCACCATCATGTGGAAGAGCTTGTCCCGCCTGTTGAGTTTATCAGGGAAGAAAACAGCAGCTCCATTCAGAATGGCCTTAACCGCTTCCTTGTGCAAAATGGTTTCCATTACAGTCTCTCCTTCTGGACCATCCACAACTGAAACACAAGAGTCACGGCTGTCAAACACCGACCCAAATGACCCCTCGTGCTGCCCTGAATGACTTTGACTCTTGTTCTTACTGTGGCAGAGGTGAGTATAGAGCTCCAACACAGCCTTAGCAGAGACACTCTGAGAATCTCCACTGCTGGATGTAGATGGACCTGCTGCTGCTGCTGCAGAGGCACATTCATCTGGTCTTTTACTCTCCTCTGCATCCTGGAGCTCGGTCGGGTTGGGCAGCATGGGGAAACAGTTCTGCATCAACTGAAGCAGGAGGACTCTGCTTTTCAACACCTCCTCTCCCTCACTGCAACACAGAGATTACCAACAACTAAGAGCCCGACACTCTTATTCTAACAGTGTCGGGCTGAAACGATTAATCGGATTCATCGTGATGAATCGATTATTTGCACACAGTCGGAGCAACAATGAAGCCAAAACTGTACATGAAATACATACATTTTGATGTAAAGTCAAGCAGAAAGGGCTGAGCTTTTCACATATTGATGTTAGAAGGAATTTTTTAGCTGCAGATTTACACTAAAGGAATGTTATGTTATTGCATTTTAGGCAATAAAATATCTATTTTTTTATTTTAAACAACTAACTGAATTATTTTATGTTGTGATTAGTGCATAAAATAAACTCAAGTGGATTACAATGAGAATTCTTTTTTTAAGCAATTACTTGATTAATCATCAGAATAACCAATAGAATACTTGATTGTTAAAATATACGTTAATTAGACATGTAACTCTGCTGCTCTGCTCCATTCTTTTGAGTTCAGTTCAACATTAGAAGAGGTTGCTTTTCTTACTTGATTATAATTCTCAAGAGAACAAACAAGGGGATGCTACCCATGCCGCCTTAAGTGTCAAGCCTTTGATCATTTTCTTCTCTCTCTTAGGGCTAAACTGATGTTATTTTGTTCCTCCAGCCCTTGTTCTTACAGCTCTTAAAAAGCTTCTGAAAAAGTGATTTTTCTTAAAAAAGAATGACGTTCTTTAAAACAGTTCTTAAAATATTCTCTGGGCTGAACTCTTGCGCCATGTCTGATAAATATTGCATGAAGGCTGATAACTTAAAAGTGGCATCTGACATGCCAGCAGGTGAGAACTTCACAAAATCAGTGCGTCTCGTGTTTATGGGTCGTAAATAAGCAGCAGAGGTAATCTGATTACTCACATGTCCCTGAGTTTATTGTAGAAGTTCCAGAAAAGGTTAAGGCTGAGACCACTGAAGTCCAGAAGATACTTCTGCTTGAAGTGTGAGGCATCCTGCAGAAAAAACATATTTGAATCAATCTGATAAAACGAGTATAAAGTCTGCAATGTCTCCTCAAAGCCACTAGAGGGCAGAGGGACTGAATATGAACAAATAAATGAGCACAGAGGAAGGGAAATCACACACTCCAGCTTGATCAAATGCTACTTTAGCCATAATAAAAAAAACATATCTTTTGATTTGTTTTTAGTGTTTCTTTGTGGAAATTGAGGAGATTTCCCATGAATAGACATTGCTGTTCAGAAGTGTTGAGTCATCTCTGAATGCTTTGTATCGTCTCTCCAACAATGACTCAGACTTTCTATTAAAGTGGTCCGGATCAATAGCCGTCAAGGCTTCCTGGAAGTCTTTCAAACATTTTCCGAGGAAAACCTCCTTCCGTTTTCATTTCCGCCTCTCTACAAACTGATTTCCAAAGGATGGATGATACAGTGAAGATCGATTATCCCAAAAATGTAACTTAAATCCACCAGGCAGTGCTACGTTACCATGTCTCGTGTGAGCTGCTGTATGAAGAAAAGGGTTTTATTGAGAAGACAAAGGCCGGTGACTCCATTTTGGTCAAGGCCGTCTCCCTGTCCTCCGAGGTCATCCAGATCGACGAGCCTCTCCGTTCCAGGACACAGGTAGCCGCTGAAGCTGAGATTCTGCACGCCTAGCCGCTCGGCCGAGTCCTGCCTGGTGCAGAGGAACTTCACCATCAGGAACTGAGAAGACAAAACAATAAGATGTTGATTCTACCAAGTCTGTCACGATAACAGATTTTGCTGGACGAATGATTGCGCTAAACGATAACATTATCGTTTCGACATCATCTTCAACTAATATAATGGTGGGGGTAGAACAATGTAAGTTCACCATGTCAAAGACTAATAAAAGTTGGAACTGGAAAATATTTTAAATATCCAAAATAAAACACAGCAACCAAAAACAATAAAAAGGAAATAAAAACACACATAAACAAAATGAATTATGAAATCTGTAAATAAAATTGCCCTTCAAAAAATATTATTAATCAGAATGGAAATTATTGAATCATTTATTGATTAAGTGCTTATTGCAACAGGCTTAGGTATAACACAGCCAATCTATGTTGACCAGTGCAAAAATTGGATTAATTAAAAGAAAAGAAGTTGGGAGGAAACAGAAAAAGCAAATAAAAAGTTTGAAATGGCATCAGCGAACAGACTGGCTGGCACCTTAGCAACGCGACACTGCTGCAGCTTGATCTCCACATCATTCCAGTCCTCTTCAAGTTCAAACCAGCCAATCGGCTCATCCTCACTCTGCGCTGAAATCTTCCCGCTGCAGGTAATGTGACAGAGAGATTTAAAGGTAATAAACTACACAGACCTCCCACAAAGACACTTATGGCATTAAGGGACATGCAGCGGTGTGACAAAGTGTTTGCCTGCTTACAGATTTATTTTATTTTTGCATTTTTTTGTCACACTAACATGTTTCAGATCATGAAAACAACTACTACTCACACAGAGGTTGACTGTGATTAATTAAGTGTTATTTAGTTGTGTCAGAATATGGGGCTAAAAAAAAAGCACGCCACACTTTTCACATATTTTCTGTAAATAAGTCTGAAAACCACATATTTTACTCCAGCTTCACAATTATGCAATAGCTTTTCACATACAATTTCCTTTTGAATATTTGAAACTTGTGTTAGTAATATGAAAAACTTAGATAGTTGTGAATAGTTTTGTAAAAGAAAAAGAAAAAACAAGGAGAAATCCTCACCTGTCCTGTACAAACTCTTTGTAGTCCTTGTAGTTCCACGAGTCGTACTTTTTGAACCTCTTGAAATGTTTCTCTGCATCAAAAGATTCCTCTTCAATGTACGCAAACACCAACCCACATTTAGCTCCGATCGCTCCTTTTCGCACCTGATCACAGCGACAACAATGCAAAAATAATCAACACCCATCATAAGTCATGAGACTTTCATATAAAAGTGATATTTCAATCAAATACCTCGACTTTAGGGGATTTTGTTCATTTTAAAATGATATTATTTATGTTTAAAGCAAGAAAGACATCATTGCCAATTAATTCAGAAAAGTTATTTCTTTTAAACTCAAGTGACAGGAATAGCAGGAAGGAGTCAGATTTAAGAAGTAAAACTGTGCATACTGCTATGAAACAGTTGTATTTTAGTGCATGGAGTAAAGTTATGGAACAGTGTGGACGAGAAGTTCAAAAATCATAAATCAATTAAAAACACTTTATAATAACAAAAAATCTGAGTTAATGATTTTTTAACTCAGATTTTTTGTTAAAAAATCTGAGTTAATTTAAGTTGTATCGTTTACAACTTAAATTGCTAATTGAACATTTATTTTGTAATTATTGAGAAAGGCGCATGTTTATTCAAGACTTTTTCTTCCTCCTGCTCCCTTTTCACTAGTACAGATTAAGTGCTTTAAGAAAACGTGTTGGTGAATTAATGAGGACATTTGCTAAAGCGAGTGAATAAAACGACTGATTGATTGAAATGTTTTCAGCTCTCTCATTATACATGTGAAACAGTGCCGTCTTACTTTGATCTTCATCTGCGTGACCTGGAAGTTGCTCTGGTCCTCCGTGGACAGGATGACGCTGGCTTTCTTCCTGCCGCTTTCTGTGAGGAAACCTGGAGGGGGGACAGAAAAGCAAACACCCCACTGACACGTGAGCGCATGTTCCTGCTGCCCTTCATTTCCAGACTGAGTTTAGTTCTGCTGTACCATCTCCAGTGGAAGACTCTGTGAGCATGTTCTCCGGTCCTGACTTTTCCTCTTTGCTCTTGACGTCACAGGCCTGCAGGTGGAGCTGGAGAGCCTTTCCTGCAAGGAGTCACAGTTTTGGTTCAAATAAACGCCATTGTCCCTTCAGAAGACACACATGCGAAGGGGTTCTGCAGATTTCGCCCACTCAAATTTAAGACCTTTTTAAGACCGTTCTGAATGAAATTTAAGACCTGTATCACAACAGAAATTTTCAAAAGAAATTATGTTTCACATAGTAGTAGTGACAGGCTTTTGTGAACATGGGTCGGCAACAGAAGTGAGACAATAGCAAAGACAAACGTCGTCCGGCCAACTGCCGATAAATTTTCAATTACCCACGATAGATGCAAAAACGCTAGCTAGCAAGGGGTATGTTAGTAGCTAGTTAGCAGTGGCTGCTACTGTTTTTTTTAAATCTATATGTTTTTTGTGTGTCACCTCTTATTAAGCCCAGTAAAGACACCAAAACGAAAAAAAGGATAGAATATACAAGATTAAATAGTCCTGCCACTACAACATTTAAGACTAATTTAAAGCTAACTTAGATTTTTTTTTAAGAGTTTAAGGCTTAATTTTAGATACATAAATTGAAGACCTGTTGTACGAGCCATATAATTAATTGAAACATAATGGAAAATTTATTTTTTTTGTTACTTGAATTGTTTCTGTGAGTTACAGTTGTTACTCTGCTTTTTGAATAAGACAAACATCTGGAATTGGATGTTGTCTAAGCTGGTGGTGTCATTTTATTGGCTCTTGAATGATTAGTTTAAAAAAGGATGAAAAGCATTTGTTTTATAGAAGCATGGGATCACAAGAATAACACAGTCTCTTGACCGTCGCCTTATTTAATTTCCCTTTGGGATCAATAAAGTATTTCAGAATTTGACTTTCTATTGTTTTTTTAATCGGTATGTTTTGTGTGTTTTTTATTTATGCCTAGAAAAGACACAAACATAGCCGAAAAGAAGAATACATAAAATATACGAGATTAAATAATTCTACCTCTACAAATTTAAGAAATTTTTTAAATTAAATTTTAGATACATAAATCTAAGACTTTTTAAGGATGAACGTTCACCCTGGTAAGGAATAACATGCAAATCAGAAAGGTGAAGGATGAGCCAAATTACCGTTACGATAAAGCAATCGCAGCCTAACAGACGCCATGGAGACGATGAGGGAGGAGGCCTTGTACTTGGTTTGTAGACAATCACTGATGCAGGACAGGGCCTGGAGTATTTTGGCCACGCTGCCTCTGGCCAGGGCAAAGGCCAAGAGAGTCATTTCCGCATCAGGGCTCACACAACAGCTGAAAAAAACAAGACCCAAAGTGGGATCAATACAAAGATCACACTGCAGCTGAAGAAGTTGGAAAGATGAACGTTTAAAAAATTAAAAAAAAGAAACAGCAGCTTACTTTGCAATCCTGAGGAGAAAGCCGTCCACTTCCTCCAGGATGTTTAGGGAGAAGAACTTGGGGAACTCTGTGGACGATGGTGTTAGCGACAGCGGCGGCATGTGCTGTAAGGCTTTCCTAGGAAAAAGAACAGTGACAACAACCTGAATTCACATGCTTTTACAAACACGTTTTATTTATTTTTACATCTTTGCATCTTACTGTGTGCTTTGGAGGACGGTGTGAGCCAGAGCTGGGTTGGTCTCCATCGACGCGGTGACCAAGGACGTGAGCAGAGACAGATACCAGATGGCCGAAGCGTCCGAGACGGACACCTCTTTACTCTTGGTGATCTGATAACCCAGCGTCTTCAGTCCATGAATGCGCGTGTCGCATCCGTCGCTCAGGCATCGCTTGATGTTTATTTGGACGTCTGGGAATTGTTTGGGAAGAAACACGGTTAGCTGAGTGACGGAACACGTTTGAACAAAAATTTAAAATCCCCTTCAACTAACACCTAATAACCTAATCCAGGGATCTGCTGACTGCATCTCCAGAGAAAAATTTGACTCTTAAGCCCTTCACAGTGGCTCTTTATAACTTAAAATAAAACTGAAATAGAACTGAAGAACAATTTTGACAACAGAGCAAACAAAAAAGGCTCAATTTTGCAGTTTCAGTTTTTTATGAAATATCTGAATAGAATTTCCAGACCAAAAAGCCAGAAATTAGTCGATATTTGCATAATTCATTCATTTTGATTTGGCAATTAGATCCCAAAATAAATTCTTGATTCACTTTTTAAGTTTTTTTTTTCTTTTATATTAATTGGTTTCCAATAAAGCAAATTTTACACATCATGTAGTCATAACATCATATTTCCAACTTTAATACTTAAGAAGAAAAGCAGCTGTGTGCAACATGATAAATAAAACAACCGCTATAACTCTTATTTCTCAGGGAAAGATTACAGCATTAGAGTTTTTGTTTCTACAAAAATTTAACTAAATTTGTTTTGTAAGGTCAATTCTAAAAATAGAAGTAAAATTGTCATTCTTCGACACAACTACAAAAGCACATTTTCTAGAACAGGTATTTAAAACCAGAATCCATTCTTTTCTAAAGTTTCTTGCAGAACTACATAAGTCTTATGAAGTATAACTCTTTGGACTGTAAAGGTTGCTGACCCCTGACCTTTTTCCAGCTATACTTTCAAGAGAAACGTGCCATTTCAAATTCTAATAATCACAGCAGCTCAGTCATTCTTCCATAACAAATGCTCCAAAACTATTTTTATTTTACGTAAACCCCATCTGCAAACAGGTTTAGGTTGCAGAAGACCCTGAGCGTCAGTTTAGCTCATCTTACTCAGCCCTCAGCTCCTTGCAGGGTAATAAGCATGCAGTACAATTTAAAGTATGCAAAGGAAGTAAATTCATAGTTCAAGATTATTACTGTGTTCTGTGCCAACATCTGCATGCTTCTTTTCCTCGATTGTTATCAAGTCACGTACAGCTTTTTGCAAAAACATTCAACCTCCTTGGATGTTTTCACATTACAAATAAACTGTTCTGTATATTTTACTTGTTTTTTATGTGATTAACCAAGAATAGAAATTAGTTTCTTATGAAATGGAGTAAAATATTTACATGGTTTTTAATTTTTATAGCTATTACTACATATTATTGTCAAAGCAGCTCTCTAGTAGCTTTGCATTTTTTTAAAAGTGTTGAAAGAAATATGCATTTTATCGGTAAATATAGGAGCTCGGTTAAATGGCAATATACATATCAGATATTAGCTGAAGGGTTCATATCGGTTCAACCCTCATTTTTTTTGAACGGAGAATAAACACTGCAGGCAGGCGGGCTCTCACAGGGGTGGGTGATGTTGGCGTTCTCCAGCAGAGCCACGTAGCCTGTGACATTGCTGGGGATGCGGATGTCTCTGATCTCCTGCAGGGAAAGCCGCGTCTTCCCCACAGACACCGAGACCAGCTGAGGCATGTAGCTGTGGTCGTTGGAAGCTACGGCGATGGCCAGACGTCTCAGAACCACATCTGGTTTCAGCTTCAGTCTGGGAACCAAAAAAAAAAAAACTTAGAAGAGTCACATTTGGACGGTTTCAGGACCGCAGAGTCGGAGTCGCACTTTTTACCTGATCCAGTGTGAGCGGGCACTGCCGTCCGACTGCCAGAAAGACGACGTTTCCCCGTTTGTCATCTTGTAGATCTCGGAGACGTTGGAGGACGCTTCTATCGTGCTGTAGCACTGTGTGACCACCTTGACTTTATCTACGTCAGGGTCGCGGTCCAGCTCTGCTCTGTACTGGATATCTAAATCTGAAAGGAAGCGACTCCAGTCAGGACAATCTCTGCACAACAGCCAGGAAGTAAAGCCGCATCGCGTCTCTAATTCTTACACCACCGTACTCTGTTACTCACCTTTCTCCTTCTGCAGGAGAAATTCCAGGAAGTCTTGAACCACGCTGGACCTCATGGTGCAGATGCTATTGTAGCCCTCTAAAATGGGGAACGGGATGGCACTGCTGGGAATACGATTCCTGTGGAGGAACTTAAGGATCTTAGAGGCGTGAGCTCCTAATCTGTCTTTGCTCTTTGAGAAGATGTCGACGAAACCTGTAGGGACAGGAAATAAAAACAAAACAAACATGAAACCCCAAAGCAATTAAACAACAGTCTGACTACATGCAAATGGTGTCCATACAGGTAAAGAACTTCATTGATTTAGTGTAGCAAATATTAACAGAATACACATAATCAACTATTAAATCCAAACAAGAGAAGAAAAAAGAAACAAAAATAAATAAATATGATCACCATCATGACAGTTTCAAATATTTTAATACTTTTATAGTTTTCAATCATTCTATGTTTTAATTCCCTCTTAAACTGGGTTGTGGTATAGTTAGTTTAAGATCTTCTGCTACACTACATTACCTAAAAAGCTCAAATTAATTCAGACCGGATGAAGAGCATCTCCGAAGAGCAACTTTCAAGTCTTGCTTCAAGTTCTGAATAAGATTTAGTTCTGGACTTTGACAGGGCCATTTTAACAAATTAATATGTTTTGATTTAAATCCTTAAATCGGATCCCTGGCTGTGGGTTTGAGGTTGTTTTCTAGCTCACGACCCTCTTGCAGCGTCCAACATGCTTTCTTTCAGCGTTGTCCTGTAATTATCTGCACCTGCCATAAACTCTGACTAGTTTCCCTGTTCCTATTGAGTCGCCACAGCATGATGATGCCACCACCATGTTTTTACAGCCAAGGTGGTGCGTTCAGGGTGATGTGCAGTGTTAGTTTTGCATGTATGAAAAATGTTCAATTGTTCTCTCATTTAACCACCTACTTCCACATGATAGCTCTGTTCCCTTGTGAGCTTGAGTCAAACTTTAAACTGAACCTTTCAGTGCTTTTTCCAACACATTCTCCAATCTGCAGCAGCTCCTACAGCATCACCACGGGGCTCCTGGCTGCTTCTCTGAATAATATCCAAAATTCCCAGCCAGCCAATTTAGGAGGAGAGTCAAGACTTGGGAGTTGTGCCAAAATCTTTTTTTGGATAACTGATTTAAACTTTAAGATTTTGCGTAACATATCAAGTCTTTTCGAGTCTAATTCAAGTCCAGAGTCATTTTTACAAATCAAGTCATAACACGAAGGACTCGAGTCAAGTCGAGTTACATGTCTGGTATTTGACAGGTTAACTTTGAAAGCTGGTGGCAATGGCGTCATTGCCAAAATACAAAAGCATGCCACACTTTTCAGTATAACAGACATCAGTTTCCCTCAACTTTACACGTAGCACATGAAACCCTAACAAAATACATTGAATGTTAGGGCTGTAATGAAGAACGTAGTTGATGCATGTGTGTAAACAAATTCCTAATCTTACCTGGTGTGAGGGAGCACGCTTGGAGCTGTCTTATCACATGACTCAATTCTCCCTGTAGATTAGCTCCGTTGGAGTTCTTAAGAGCAATCAGCATGCTCTCTATGTCCACCACTCCATCCCCCTCTGCATCAAACTGTCCAAACGCCTGCGATCATGGAAACAGAAGGTGGCACACCCTTACACTCGGACACAATCAATCCCATCCCAACACACAACAAACCCATGCAAATACAACTCCTAGAACTCACAACTAAATTACCTCTACATGCATAAAGGATTAAAGTTCTTCTTTAAACTATATGCAATATACATTGAAGGGAAGCAGAAAGCAGCGATGTGTTTGCATGTTGTGCCTGAAGGAATCAGTGCACCGCTCACTACTTTTAACACATGAAAGATAGTCTTTGTCTGCCCACACAGAGTCAAATATGCAGACTGAGGCACAAACTTATCACACACCACCTGGCTGTCACCGCACAACAAGGCAGCAACAAAGAGACCAGCACTGAAAACAACTGAGACAATAACCCTGACAAGTAAAAGTACCAACATCACAGCTGTTCAGTGCACACTCTTCAAACTACATGACTTTATTTCTGCTCCTCTCCCTGCAATCAGAGGAGCTGATTAGTCACTATGGATGGGCGCGGTGCCACTATCAGCAGTTCACCTCTCATACCTGGGTCAAGTGTCAAAACACCTGATATTCATGTCATGTCACAAACGACAGCAATGGGGTTGTTTTTTCGCTTTCAAAAACGTATATACCTCTTCACATTCATTTCTGGGAGCATCTCTGCTCTCCAACATTTCGCAGAACTGTTCCACATTGACGGACTCCTCGCCGCGGTTCAACCGGTCCTCCAGCCACCGTATCAGGACGCCCTCGTTACCGGACAGGACGGACTCGTGAATGGTGACCCCCGAGTCGCTGACACGGGCAGCCGCTTCTCTTAGTTTCACTTGCTCCAAAAGGAACGCGGGGCTAGGTGGTCCCTCGGTGGCCGCGGGTGGGTTATTCGATCCCCTTCCGCTTCGCCCAGACCCGGTGCCTCCGCTGCCTCCGACAGCACCGCCAATGGCCGCAGAGGCCGGGTTGTCTTCCGCGAAACCGGGACTCTCCGTCTCCATGTCCTCCTCGTCGCCGCTCCCTCCTCCACAGCCACTCTCTGCGTTCCCCATGTTCGTCTGACCCACCTTGGGTTCCCCCTAAAAATCCCCACGGCCCCCGCTGGTGTCGGTTTTGAAGCGGCCGTGCTTTACCGGGGTCCGTACACAGACCTCTTTAACGTCAACCTACAGCCAGAACTCCGCTGCGCTCTACTACCGCATTCACGCACTGTACGTCAACTTGGCTGGAAAAAGACGTCCTCTGCGTATCTCGGCTGCGCAGGCGCTGTGCAGAGAGCACCACCATCAGGTCCTACCATTCTCAGTCCTCTTCCGGTTCATAAACTCTTTTCTCTCTGCCCCAGGCGCCTAACCTAAGTGTAACCTTGACACATAATCCCGGCCTCTTCCACAAACAAAACATTTAACATAACTTATACTAAAATTAATTGTTTTTATGCTCTTCGAAGTCGTAAACTGGAGGATAACTTGGACAGTTTGTTGCGCATGCGCCATTTTACGTAAACTGTTTGGAACCCTTTGAGTTTCTCGTCTGCGCACGCGCTTTGCTGTCTGATAACACGGAAACACCTGCTTCGTCACTGTTCATTCTAAAAGGCATGATGTAAGTAGATGGAGAACCCAACAGGCTCCAAATAAACATGCTGAGATACGCGCTGGGCGCGTGTTTGTCTGTTTTAGTGGCGGTGCTGTTTTTCCCTCCTGACTGGTCCGTTGGTTGGGGAGGGGAATCACAGAACGTGGCCCCGGCGCGGCTCCTGAGCAGGAGTGACCTGTCTCTATACGACGGAGAAAAGGGCAGCAGGGGCCTGTACTTGGCCATTCTGGGCCAGGTTTTTGATGTACACAAAGGACACAAGCATTATGGACCCGGGGGTGGTTATCACTTTATGGCAGGTGATGCGACTCTTCAGATTGAGTCCACAGGATTATTAAGCTAGAACCACTTTATTATTAAGTAGCATGATTTTACTGTGTGCTGTGTCACAACATTGAAAGCCTCTGTATTTTCAGGGAAAGATTCCTCCTTGGCTTTCATCACAGGAGACTTCACAGAAAGTGGCCTGACGGATGATGTGTCCAGTTTGTCTCCACTGGAGGTGGTGGCCCTTTATGACTGGCTGGATTTTTATCACAGAGAATATCAGCATGTTGGTAAGGATCTTTATAATTTAAGCCTCTCATTTTCTTTGTATACATTTATCAACATATTCCTCCTCTTCAGGTGTTTTTAGAGTAATAAACATATATATTTTTTCCCCCATTACCAACCATTGCGATGGGATTCAACTGAAGATCCACTAAACACAACACGGACCACAACACTGATTTGTTGTTGTGGATTTTCTAACATTTTCCTGCTGTGAAATGGGGTTTTTAAGCATACTGGATAAATTCTCAAAAGAAGTTAAAGTTTTTGGAAGACCTTCATTGCTTCTTACAAAAAAACAGTTATATGTTGGGAATCATTGTCCTATTTAAATGGAAAGCTGTGGTTTATTCAGCTTAACACGTTTTGATCTTAACGGTCACCCTTGGTGACAAATCAGCCAGAACGTGTTTCAGATCCAGGGATCCAGCGCCTTTCTTCCCTTTTAATTTTTCAATACTTTTTTACTTATTTGTAATAATCCATCTTTTTTTTTGCATCCCTAGGACAAAGCTAGTTGATATTTTCTGACTTACAAAGTTCAACTGCCTTCTTTGAATTGCACATTTTCTTGTCTTTCCCACTTTGAAGAAAGGCTCAGGGAAATGGGACTTTGTTTTGTCATATTTAGACTTTAGGGATATCATGGTTTACTAATTGCTATAAAAAAAGAAATGATTTAGTTTGACCTTTCTCCCATAAAATGGCACTCAAAGATCAGATTTGTCCAATTATGGTAATGCAAAAAAAATAAAACAAATGGAAATGTTTTCCAGGAGCGGTATTAGTGTTTGAGGGCTCCGATTGCTGTATCATCCAGTCACAGCCATACAATTACCTTAAAAAGTAGTAATTAATAGTCCTTATCACAATACCACAAAAAATTGTGATAAGACTTTTAAGTCCACATCCCCACCAGCCCACCCGCCTGTACCGTGTACACTGCTTGACTTGAACAGATCTGACCAAGGAAATCATTTCTGTACAGTACGTTGCGCTGAATTTCAGGGTTGGTAGTGGGACGGTTCTACGATGAGACTGGACAGCCCACAGAGGCTCTGCTGGAGGTTGAGGCATCACTAGCAGAGGGCCAGAAACTGAAGGCCCAATCAGAAGCCGAGAAGATTCTCTTTCCTCCTTGCAACTCCGAGTGGAGCTCTAGTCGGGGCAAAAGAGTCTGGTGCTCTACTAAAAGGTAAGGAAACACTTCAGACCTATTGTCACATAAGTGTCATTATAAAATTTTAAATAATGTTTCCCCCTGGCCCCCCAACGCAGCGGTGGAGTGAAAAGGGACTGGACTGGCGTACCACGAAAGTTCTTCTCCCCAGGTTCCGGTCACACACGGTGCGTCTGTATCAAAGATCCGTCTGCAGCAGCAGATCATCCCGGCATGCAGAAATACAATGGCTGCCCTTCAGATGCCGAGTCATGCATGGTGGGAGACGACTAAGAAAAATGGGCCCAATTCATTCACAATTACAGCGAACCATTTTTTTATATATATATATCAAATGGAATAAAGACATTTTACTGCACGGTTTGTCGATGACCTTTATGTAAAGTTGTCCTCCCTTTCTCTAAAAGAATACACCAGGAGGAGACAGGCTAGATATCTGAGCATACAGATACAATACAATGTGCATAAAAGATTAAACAATGTGCATAAAAGATTAACAGAGGCAAGATTTTTTCCTTTTTTTTCAGGGTTTGTCACAATGACAAGCACAAACTGCATTTTAAAGTACAAAACAGTTGTAGTGGTCAAAAAATATCACATTTATCTGTACAATTTAACAATACTTAAAGAGGCCACTCCACTTGTCTGACCCTCTACTTAGTCCACATTCTCCCCGATGATCTGAAATGTCTTGTGTTTCTGATAAAGTGCACCTGTTAGGCTGAGAAAATCAAGAGCGTTAAACATCAAAAGATATCCGTGATGGCAGGAAAAAAACAATTCAGAAGAAGGAATGTTATTTGGTGATCCATTTCAGAACACGATTCATGATATGACTGATGTATAAAGGCTACAAATGAAACGAGAAGCGTAGGCGATATGAGAAGGATGCGTAACTGAAGATGACTGTCAACAGAATGCTGCGAGTTCATTTGATGAATTCGGCTCTCAGATTCTTGATCTTTATTACGACAGAGTTTTAGGGCAAGGCCAGGAAAAAGAAGAAAAAAAAAAACGAGAATAAAGTCACAATATTGCAAGAATAAAGTTGTGATATGAGAACTTAGACACACAGAAAAAGGCAGCCTTACAGCTGCAGTTGAGGAATGTTGAGCATCTTGTGAAGTTAATACTTTGGCATTGGTTTTACAAATAAGGAAATAATTTATTAACACATCAACATCAGGATAGCATCAGTAGCAGGCTGTGTCCCAATAATCTGATGATGTGTTTACTATGACCTTATCCTAGTAATATTACGACTTTATCCTTGCATAAACTTTACAACTATTCTATTGTGACTAGTCCAACTTTATTCTGGTTACATGGCTTTATTCTTGTAATTTTATTTTTGCTTTATTGTCCCCTAATACTCTGTTGTATGTTACACTCAATTTTCATTTACACTGGAGAAAAAAAAACAAAAAACGATTCAAGTTGTGCCATTTCATCTGCCCACTTGACAGGATTTGTTGTAGTCATCTCAACATGATTACTTTTACTCATTTGGATCAGTTACCTCAAGAAAAAAAAAAAAAATCAACCGAGGGTGAGTGATAACAGATTACAAACATGAATAATCAAAACTGTTATAAATGAATCAGTTTGTCGCACTGCATTTTTCCGCTTTGGGAAAGTCCGTTTGAATCCTGTGGATGATAAAACAACCCAACAGATGAAAGGTAAACCCTTCTACAAGTGTTATCACCGGATTGAAGTATCACCACAACAGCCTCACGCCAGCGACTGTAGGAGCCAATCACCACAAACCTCACCCATCGAGAAAGAAAGAAACTCCGTCCAAGCTGTCGCCGAGCTGCGTTCATACACTTTTGATTCAAACCAACAAAAAGACGATGTTTCTATTTGAGATGCCTCTCTAGAAGATTAATAGTTTTCCATATACTGGAGTAGTATAAAGACAATGGTCCTCGGTATCCGCTTGCTCGTCGCGGTCCTTCCTCGTGGCGTTCCTGAATAGCGGCGGCGAGTCGCGGCATTACGATACTCCACCCAGGGTCAGTACGTCAAAGCAGATGTCGCACACTCTCACCGGCTTGTTCAAGTCGAACTTGATGATTGGTATCTCCTTTATAGAGCACTTGTGGCACAGCAGGCGCCCACAATGGCGGCTGGAGTCGAAGAGGGAACGAGAGAGTGGTTAAGGAGCTGGACAATGACGTGTTAGAGCAAGAACAATTTCTGGAAGCTCATTTGTTGTACAGTCGTAGCCAGAATTTTAGTTTTGACAAATTTTACTGCTTTGGTTTTTGAAGGCGGTAATTAGGATAGAGTATAGGTTGGTAGGAAAATGGTTCAGATGGACGAGAAGCCGTTTTGCTCTGTGCACTAGCTCAGCCCCCCCAAAATGGCAATCAAGCATCAGCTAGCATCTTCTGGTTCACTGAGTGAAGCTGATATCACTCATTTTGATTGAATTAGAAGAGCATTAAAAGTTGCTTTAAAAGGGAGCTCTGCTGGGAAGCCTTGTGTTGCCTATCGGGATTATCTCCATGTGCTGTCATTATCACTTAGCAACACGAGCCAAGAAAGGAGGGGTACAATTAATAAATAAATCATTAAATGTGCCATAAAATATGTCAAGTCATTAAGATGCAAACTTATAAAAACCAAAGAAGGCAATTAAATATGTATTTAATTGTTTCCTGGTTAATAAGGGGCTTGGCTTACATGGTTTTGTTGAACTCCACTAGTTTAGCCTGATTCTGTGATTCTGCCATGTGAGCATTTTAGAGAGATTTCACAATTAGCAGACAACACAGGCAGATTGGCAACATAAATAAATAAATAAATTTAAAAAATAGTGGAATTATGCTATAGTGTAATTAGTTGTCTTAAATAGATTAAACATTAAAACATTGATTTATTTGATGGTGCACTTAATGAGTGATGGATTTATTTCATTTTGTCCCTTTGTTCCCTCCATACTAAGAATGTAGGAGCAATTGGTAATAAACATGTTTTTTTTTTTCAACCTGATGAATGGTGTCACAAGGGATCAGTTTTTATAAATCTCTTGCATTTTTCTTTAAAAGGCCTTTGTAACATATGAAATATTTCATACTGAACTTCAATGTAGCACATAAACTTCCAACAAACACACTTGAAAACACAGAAACAGTAGATTTTGTGCAAAACTCTGTTATTCTCCAAACTGCTGGCCACGAATAACAGTAAGGTGTAGATGAAAATGGCTGCCAACTAACCAGTGATGTTTCCGTGTCGTTACACCGAACTTCGCGGTACATTCATAGCAGTTGGACCCATCACACCAAGGGGGCTCTTTGGACAGCATATCTATAAAAGCAACAATGTGGCTTGGTTACAAACATATTGGAGTATAAGAGCAGCTCTTGTTTTGAATAAAAAGCAGAAAAACCCACCTAGAAGGCGGAAGAGCAGCTGTTTGGTTGCAACTTGGTAGTTGAAAATATTAGTGCCCTGATTATTTGTGACGCCCAGTCGAGCCCCAGCCCTCACGATGGCTCGGCACAGGTTGGCGTTCCCTTTCATGTAGGCCAGAAGCAGAACTGCAATGAAGCCAACACCTCCATAGTCAATGCATTATTACAGTGGAGCGTTTATTTTAACTTCCATGATAAACATCACCACAGTACCAGTGTTTCCTTCGCCGTCTGGCTTGTCTAGAGGGTATTCTGGCATACACTCTAGGAATAACTCAAAGATGGCTGCCGCGTTCTCTTTACCGTAATGCCCCAGTATGTGCATTGGCGACTGACCCCTAAATAGACGAAAAAGAAAAAAGTAATTTTGCTTTATCGTCAACATTTTTGCTACACATTGGCTCCCTGTGAAACATGGGACTAAAAGGAACTAAAAGTACCTGAGATTGAAGGCCTCAGCATCGATGTTGGACTCCGTCAGAAGGGTTCTGACATTGTTAAGGCGGCCCTGCATCACAGCCAGATGCAGAGCTGGAAAAACAGCAACAGAGAAAAGAAATGTTTATTAGAATCATGATTTGAAAATTAAATGAAACAAATACACCTTAAAGCTACAGTATATAACTTTTACATATTTGTTAAAACTGTCTCCACGTTGTGACGGTACAATATGAGACGGATAATCTGTGAAAAGATCGAGCTCCTCAACCGGTGGAAGATTATTTACTACTGCGGTCTGAAGAAATGAACCGCTCCCGGTCATAAACAAGCAATCAGAGGCAGGAGGAGGATTTTAGGCAGTGCTGTCAATCAATGCTGCTAAATGTACTAATGGCAGAGATTGACTCTGATTGGTTGTTTCTAGATCAGTGGTGAATTTCTGCAGTTGATAGTGGGAGAAGGCAGAGGAGCTCTTTTTTTCACAGATTGTATGATATTATGTTGTCGCAGCATCATAATTTTAACAAATATGTAAAAAAATAAATAAATAAATAAATAAATAAAAAAAGACGTTTCATAAACATTACAAACAGTAGCTATGAGACAGCGCACGATTAGGATGTAAACCATTAGTCGATTTAATTGATTATTGAAATAATTGTCAACTAATTTAGTAATTGATTGTTAACTGAAGTATTCAGATTCAAAAAAGGCCATTTACTGAAAAAACAACATATTTGGAGTAATAATTTAGCCAAAACTGTACAAAAATATATGCATTTTGCATTTAAGAAAAAAAACGCCTGTCTGTAAATATGCAGTTCAGATTTACTAAAGTAATCTAACTTACTAATGCAAGGTTTATTTTATTCCCCAAAAATAAACCTTTCACTAAAATGTTAAATTTAACCACTTAAATTATTATTGCCATTATTCTTCCGGTTAATCATCAGAATAAATTATTACTGGAATAACAAGTTGCAGTACTACATAGGATGGCACTCACTATGAATGCTTTTCAAAACTGCTTCACAGCAGGGTTGGAACCAGCTCAAAGCATTTGCCATGCAAGGATACTTGGGAATGCAAATGAGCCGGGCCCAACGTAAACTCCTCTCCACTGGGTGCAGCTGCTCCTTTCATTTCCCTCTCTTATGGCTCAACAACAGCTACTAATGTGCTACTACTTTTAAAGAAACCTGTTGGTTTGTCGGTGAAAGATCACCGACAAACCAACAGGTTTGTTGGTGATCTACATTCATTCCCCCCAGCCTCTGATTTACAATTTGTTTGGTTCTAGTAAAAAGACCTAAAAATCAGGTCACTGTAAAACGGCAAATTCAAGACCAGAAAGAGGCACAAAAAGGTCAAGATTCAGAAAATTTGAATTGATGTCTAAATAATAATAAAAAACAAACAACTCTGTTTCCATGCAAATTATGAGCAAAGCATCAGCAATGACCTTGTCAGGCTTTTTCAGTAGCAGTTCTAGTAAGAAAAGTAAATCGTGAAATTGTGAATTTGGGGTAAATTGTGAAAAATTCCTCCTAAGAATTTCGATTCATCGTGCAAACAAATTCAAATTAATAAAGTTGCCCCGCAAAAAATTTCAGAATGGAAATTATCAAGCTAATTTTAATTCATCGTACTTAACTGGTTGCTTAGGACTAAGTGTATAAAAACGAAAAATGTTTAGAAAAGAGAGCTATCATCCTTGATTAGAAAATTACTACTAAAAAAAAAAAAATAATTACCATTGTTGCCATTTTCATCCTCAGCAGCAAAATCTATGCCGTTCTCCAACAACACAGAACAAATCGTGGCCTGGTCCTGCTGGGCAGCCAGATGTAGCGCCGTCTGCCTGTGTTTGGTCAGCTCATTTACTTTGGCTCCAGCAAGCAGCTGGACACAAATACACAACCAAATCTTATACATTTCACCACAACTTTAGGAGTCAGACCGGGAAGGAAAAAAAGAAAAAGAAAGGAGTTTTGTACCAGGTTGCGGACAATGATCTCAGAACCAGCCTGCACAGCCAGGTGGAGAGGGGTGAGTTTGGCAGCATCCTGAACTCTGGAGTTTACGTTAGCCTGAACGCTGATGAGAAACAGGACACTTTCGATGTCCGAGTTTTGAACAGCCAAATGGAGGAAATTCCTTCCTTTGTTGTCCACCTGGACAGAAGCGAACATTTTTATACACAAAAACATTCAAGCGGTGTGTTTTTTTCACGCCGTTCTCACGCATCTTCCCCCCCCCGCTACCTGTTCTGCGGCACCGGGCTCCCTCTTTAGGATGGCCTCCGCTGCCTTGTTGTTCTTGTGCGTCATGGCGCAGGCGAACGGCGTCATTCCTTGGCGATCCCGGAGATTGAGGCGGATCTCCGGATGGGAAATGAGGAGCTGGATAATGACGTTGTGCTGGTTGCTGATAGCAGCGTGGATGGGAGCTCTGCCCTCTGAATCCTGAAAACACACAAATGCCACACATTCACAACTTTGATTTGCTTCCACACACACACACAAAAAATGCATCAGGAAAAAAAAAAGAAAAACTGACAGAATGAACTCACTTGTGCATTGACATTAGCTCCAAACTCTAAAAGGCACTGCACCACGTCCTCCAGACCCCAGCTGCTCGCCAGGTGGAGGGGTGATTGTCCGTCTCGGGCTTCTTCTTCTCCTTCCCCATTAGGTCCGGGCCGCCTCGGGCTGTTCACGTCACAGCCGCTAGAGACACACACACCGAAGACGTACTAAACTCCAACTGAGTTTACAGTTTACAATATGTTTCCTGGCCGCAGACCTAAAATGTCAACACACTTTTGATACTTCACCGTTTATTTTTGGGATCGTTTCTTTTATGAAATCTAGATTCAAAAGAAAAACAGCAGTAGGTTTTATCTGCACACAGGAAAAGTAGCAAACCTGCGGATGAGAAAGCAGGCGGAGACCTCGTTGTTCTCATCCACAGCTCTGTGCAGGAGGGTCTGCAGGCACCCAGAGGGCCCCGGGCTCCAACATGTGGCATCGCACCCATGACGCACCTAGTGGGCAAAAAGGGAGTTATATCAGAAAAAGAAAAGGATACAAAAATGCATCTGGTGGATTTTTTTTTTCCTGTTAGTTCTTCCAAAATATTTGTCAAAAGTCAAGTCAGATGAAGCACTAAGATGTAGATAGGGGATTTAAAAGGAAAAGTTGTTTATGGTTGCATGTTGGCCATTCATTCAGGCTGCCATTTAAAACATTCTCTATGGGATTCTCAGGGAGACTGCTGTTTACCACCTGTGCTTCTGTTAGCAACTAGCTCCCAGTTTGATACAGACTGTTGAAATGATATGCTGAAGATATGAACGCTAAACATTTGGTCTTTTTTTTTTAAAACAGTATATTTTCACTCAGTGTGATGTCGCTTCGGCTCCTTATTTAAAAGAAACTTGCCATGAGACTAAAATTTCAAATCGATGCAAAAAAAAAACAAAAACAAAAAAAAAAACACTCGAGTATGAGAGGCCCCATGGGCCAAAACTTACAAACTCTCTTACATACAGAAGTTAACTTAAAAGTTCAGTTTCTTATTGGACCCCAGGCAGGAGAAGGCGGGTTTTCACAGACAGAAAAATAGCTGAGCTTTAAGTTAACTTCCGTTGCAATCAAACTCTGTGAGAGAGTTTGATTGTACGTGTAAGAGAGTTTTGTAAGTTTTGGCCCACGGGGCCTCTCATGCTTGAGACTGTTGGCTTACTCTCCAACCTTTTTTTGAAAGCTCAGTGCTCTTTCTAAAAAGTATCAGAAAAATGTATCAATTTATTTGGAGGGTTTTTGTTTTTCCTTTACTACAACTATTTGGTTGAAAAATAGAATAAAAACATTCATTTTTCTCAGGTTCATTTAATCTTTTCCCTCGTGTCATCTGGTGTGAGCGACCAGAGAAAACGAAAAATAATAGAAATGGCACAGGCTAGGTTCATGTTTAATTTACTTATTTACAGTGTTAAAAAAAGAAAAAATCTGTACTTGGCACATTTATTAGCATTAACCATAAATGGTTTCCACTTTTAGTAATTTTACATCAAATTACAAATTATTAGTGATTAACTAACATCAATAGTGATTAACTAGAATCAGATTGCAACTAGTTTCTGTTCTAATTTTCAGCTTCAGTCTGGGGCCTCTGATTGTTAATATTTACTTGTATCATTATTAGCCACATTGGCTATTAATTCCTTTGCTACTTAGCATGGTGGAGCAGTAGAACAAGATCCACTGTTCACTTTGTCATTCTATGACTTCATCCCAACCATTAGTTTTATAACCTTCCATGAGTTGCTTACAAAGAAAACAGCTAGAGACAGCTCATGCCATTGAGCTTTATAAATTCCCTTTAAGCAGCAGAGCTGAAGCACAACCAGCATCTGGGCTTTCATTGTACTTTCTTTCCCCCCCCCATTCATTCAATAATTATGAATAATTAATGTAACAACTAAAAGAAATTATGAATGAAAGGATCAGAAAAAAGTAAACGTACAACAGCAACCTCCTATTCACATAAAGAGAATATTCAGCAGTTCCACTCAAAAACTTTGATACTGTATATTTTAAATACATAAGTAACCAAAGCATCAGCTTTATTCAATGCCACATTGCTTCATCATTTTGAGTTTCAAATTTATTTGAAATGCAGAAAGATTTTGATTGTTTTACCTCACAGTCAAAATTGACACTTTATCTGAAACGCATCTTTCCATCGTCGCCATTCTGAATCTAAAGTATTATTTTTTTAAATCTTAGTTTCTTCAAAGTTCTCTTTGCTTTTTCTTCTTACAGATCTGTTTTGATTATCGTTTTGTAAAATGTTTCGTAGCATATCAGCCTCTTCTCACAGTCTGCCTCTGGAGCAAAATATCTTAAAACTTCTGTCTTTTTAACTAAAGAGAGTCAAATAGGTTCTCCTTCAAAAGTATTTACCATAATTATTTTTTTTTGAACTTCCAGTAGCAGTGAATCGAAACCATGTCCAAACAAGTAGTTAACCTTAAGAATGCACTTTTTTCATCTTGAAATGTAAATAAAAGCTCACTGTAGTAAGGCTTGAATAAACACTTTTTGCTTTTCTTATGCCACATAAAGCAAAATCAGAATCAGCCAAAAATGCATCAAAGCAAAATTACAAAAACTTTGATCACATCTTAACAAAACATGTAATTTAACAATAACCAGCAAATTGTTGTACATTCTCTTTAGCACAACTCCTTGGTTGTTCAACTGAACCTACAGTCAACACACACAATTTCTTTTTTTCCCTCCCCTCTTACCAGCGTGGACGCGATATCTTCCAGGCCATTCTCAAGAGCCAGCCATAACGGAGGATCCCCCTTTTCATTTGTAACAGACATATCAGCTCCTCTTGTGCAAATGGCGTCCACCACTAGTGGCAGCTGGTTACTGATGGCCAGCTGTAGCGCCGTTTGTCCCTCCTGCGTCCTGGAAGTAGAGGCGACGCAGCATGAATCGCATGAACACAAGCACGTCTTCCTGGAGCTAAATCGCCCTTCGTCGTATTTACTATCAAAATCACCATCAGTTTTAATCCGAGTCGATGAAAAAAAAAAACAAAAACTGCTGGAATACTTATAAGATTTATTGATACCTAACGTTGATGTCAGCCTGATGTTCCAGAAGAAAGAGGGCGCTCTTGCTGTCCTGTCTTTGGATAGCCATGTGAAGCAGGGTTTGTCCGTCGGACATAGTGTCATTGATAGAAGCCCCGGAGCCCAGCAGCTGGGCAGCAATAGTGTGCATACCTGGCAGGAAGTGATTGAACTCAGTAAATAAGAAACAAAATAAACAAGAAAAGTTTAGATCAGGGGTGGGCAATCCTGGTCCTCGAGTGCCGGTGTCCTGCAACTCTTAGATGTTTCCCTGGTCCAACACACCTGAATC
>CAEFZX010007390.1:0-12868 GCA_903066825.1 Alfaro cultratus | reverse complement strand
GCTGGAGACTAGGGGGCCAGGCTGGGGACTAGGGGGCCACAGGTGGAGACTAGGGGCCAGGCTGGGGACTAGGGGGCTAGGCTGGGGACTAGGGGCCAGGCTGGAGACTAGGGGCCAGGCTGGGCACTAGGGGCCAGGTTGGAGACTAGGGGGGCAGGCTGGAGACTAGGGGGCCAGGCTGGGGACTAGGGGGCCACAGGTGGAGACTAGGGGCCAGGCTGGGGACTAGGGGGCCACGCTGGGGACCGGGGGCCGCACAGAGAACAGGGAGCCACAGTGGAAGTGATATTTCCTTTCAGAGCTTCCGCTCCCCTTATTTTCTCCTCATTATCAGGATGATTGGTGCCAGACAAACATTTTGGTCCAGCTGAGTGACGATGAGTTTCAAAGTGCAGACAGAAAACTGAAAGTGGCACCGGATCGCTGAGGGACGGGAAGAGAAAGTGGCTCTTGTTCTTGCTCTGCTTCTGATTGAACGTGTCCAGAACAGCAGACCCTTCATGTGGTCAGTCATCATGACTCTACAGGTCAGGAGAATTCAGCTGTTTATCTCTGCATCAGGTTTATTTTGAAATTATATTTCTCACATTAAACATCAGAAGTTCAAAACATCCAAATTTAGTTAAACATCAGAAGAATGAATTTAAAACAACTTTAAGAAAAGCAGGAACATTAAATGATTCTTCTTATTCTTGTATTATAATAAATTGGTTGTTTTTGTTTTATGTGTTGCTTAATATATTGAAGTTAATAGCCTTTTGTAGAATATTTTTATTGTACTTTAATTCATTTATTTTGATTTATGGCTTCTATTTTCTATTTGTTTATTTTTGAAGTAACTTTTATTTTTTATTTATTTTGAGGCTCTCCATAGTTTTTCAATCACTATTATAAAGCATAAGTTAAAATAACTTACTGAAATGTTTTTTGTCACACTCATCTTTCTGATTGGCTGCCAGTTAAATTCATGCAGCTGTTTCTCATCAAGCTAGCACAGCTACTGCCCGCCTGTAGAGGGCGCTGCTGCAAAGTGTATAAAAGTTGATGTTTCTTTGTAGAATCGTCTTTGGGTTTCACTTTGTCCAGAAGCTGCAGAGCAATCCCAAACCTAATCCTGTTCACGTCTCAGCATGTGGTCCTGGCCGACCCGTTAGGCCTCTGCACCGCCAGCATCACAGCGTAAAGAGAAATCAAAAGTTTCATTAATGGTTTTTACAGTGCGCTGCGAGGCGCTGCTGCCTCCTTAACCAGGCCACAAAGCGTTGGCAGCTGGATCAGGTTGTGCAGCCACAGCAAAGAGCTGCTGGTTCTTCCTCCCTGAAACCAGAATCTGGAGGAGAATAAAAACCAAAGTCTGCAGGGTCACAGAGAGACCAAACGGTTTCCCTGGGGAGTCGGGGGGGATATAGGAAACTTGTACACAAGCATTCCAGCCATTGCAGTGTTTAGATTTAGAACCCACTCATCATCGTCTCAGGTTTAATCTTGCTCAGTGTTTACAATGAGAGTTATAGATGCATGTTTTTCTTACCACCCAGCGTGATCTTATAGCTGAGGATTTACAGCGTCTCTCTGCTGCTGGGTGTTTACAGTTCAGACGAATAAACTCCACCTGTTGACTGAAGTTACATACAGCTGCAAACCGTACAGACAGTCATGAAGCTCTCAGGACGTCCCAGGAAATATTCAGTTCTTCACTAAATGTTCACATGTCTAATATATTTTTTATATCTGTAGAGAAGAAACCATTGGGTCACGATTTTAGAGAAAGGTTACTCTCAAAATGGGACTCTGAAAATACTTGAATGTGAAAGATGGAGGTGGCAGCATCATGATCTGTGGTCATTTTCTCCTGAGCTTCAACCTTCAGGCGTCGCTGGAAATAACTAAATATATAGGAAGCTAAATATTTAGCTCCAGACTAAATATTAGCCGGATAATATTTAGTCTAATAGGATAATTATATTAGCCTATTATTTAGGCTAATATAATTTAACTTACTATTGAATTAGTAAGTTAAATATCTAGCTTATATTTGTAAGACCCAGCTTTTATTTTGATAGTCCACTTCTGTTTATTGGCAAGTGAAATTGAATATTAGCTAGATATTTAGTTCTGAATAAATACTTAGCTTCAAACTAAATATTTAGCTTGCTAAAGGTTTGCTAACTAAATATTTAGATTGTGAATTAAAATTATAAATGAATAAACAATGTGGTGAAAACATGACTGAAAAATGAAGCCAAATGTTTTGACAGGTCTAATTAACCCAAATAATTACTGCTAATTTTTGACTGTGCAACTTTCCAAATGGCTCCTCATCTGTTTCGATGTTTATATGTGGGAACCACCATCATCTCTTTTAGCAGAATGTCACATTGTCTGTGAGAAACATTTTGACATATTTTATCACCAAACGCTGGTATTTCACCAAACCTGTGTGCAGCAGGGGGAGAAAAGAAGATGGCGTCTGTCTCATGGTGATGTTGTGGCCACTGCAAACAGTTTTCTTTTGAGGTTGAGAACAAGCATTGAAATGGATTACGCTCTAAATCAAAAGCGACTCAGGAAAACAACATGGAGGACCTGCTCACTGCCTGCATGCAGACACATAAAGACCTTATTGATCTCATCTTCCACATCCTGCTAATAAGTAAAGCTTTACTATGTCAGCCAATGGGCTGTAACATAGAAGGAAAAGTCTATATTAACCCATCTATGTGTGTTTGTTACAATCTTTGGGGAAGATGGCGGTAAAGTGGAGACGTAATAAAGTCTTTGGAATATGGCGTCAGTCTCAGCACAGCATGTTTTTGTTGCACAGTCCAGCGCATTAACCCAGAGGACAATGATATATTGCTGTTTCAGAGCTGGCTAACGGCTGAGCTGCGTGTTTCTGTTGATAATAATCAGAGATATTTCTGCAGCGCCTCCACCGTAAGTCAGTGTCGTTCCTGCTTTGGTCCCCGAGTTTCCACTCGAGTGGAAACCTCACACCCACTGGGCCAGGCCGAAGCAACAGAGGAGAAACAATGCAGAGACTGTGATTTTTCGCAAGATACTCTGTGACAGGACAGCAGAGGGGCGAAGGAGAAACCGGAGCCGGAGCTCATTATGCCTCAGTGACCCTAAAGGTCAGGGACAGGAAGGAAGCAGGAGGACACAGACCCAAACTGGAACAGGACTCTGTTGTGCTTTTAAACAGGCTGCAGGCCATAAAGTCTGTGGCTTGTGCTGGAATTAATAAGACAAAAATACCCTTAAAATAATAAATCTGATGTATGATTCAGTCGAGGATAGAATCCAATTAATAGATAATCTGTTAAATCAACATATTTCTAATTTAAATAAATACAAATGTAAAGAAACTTAAATTGTCTAATAGACAAAAATAATCCTAATTTTTTTTAGTTTGCCAATTTCTGAAATAAATATTTAAAATTTAAATCATAGTGTCTTTATTTCATATTTCCTGCCTTTATATCTGATCAGGTCCTAAAACTGCATAGCGACTCAGCTGTCGACCAATCAGATCGTCTACAGCAGTGCGAGTCCCGCCCTCTGACCTTCACAAGCTAGGCTAACAAAATACAATGAAAAAACACAATAATAAATACATAAATATGCAATAAATCAAGATAGTTAAAAATTAAATGCATTATGTTCAGATTTATTTTTATTTAACTGTGGATAAAAAAATATTTTAACAAATAAATTACTACTGAACTTTGATCTGTATCACTATTAAACAAATATGTTTGTAAGTGGATGCAAAAAAAGGACAAAGAAAGGAAAACTGGAAAACTGAATCAAAAAGAGGGATGAGGATGCACAGACAAGAGAAACCACATTAGTCTTAATTAAGACTAATTAGGACTAATTAAGAGTAATGTGACTATCAGGTTTTGTGACAATCAGGTTTTGAAGGAAATGTGTAACTGAGCTCAGCACAGCAGAGGAAGATTACTGCAGAATATCACAAAACCTGAAAAACAATTGGCTTCAGAAATGATTATGTTTATTCCATGTCAAAAACAAGAACGAACTTTAGGAGGAGTTGCTCCAATAAATGAACTTAAATCATGTAGCTGCATTGGAGGCCAACAAAAACTGAATCAAAACCTTTCGATGATGAAACATAATATTTATCCAACATCCTCATGCTGGAGGTGTGTTCCTCCATCAGTCCTGCCTGCTTTGTCTCGTTGGAGTTAGCTTGTCTCTGTTAGCAGCTTCATGACACCAATCATCCTTTTTAACACATTTAGAAACTTTTATTCGTCTGTTTCTCTTTTCTTCCTCACCTCTGCAGATTTATGTTCAGTGACAGAAAATATTGCAACTCTTTCAGGAAATAAATGATGTTATTAACAGTGCAGAGCAGCGACTAACTTTTCCATGCCATGAACCCCAAACAGCATCAGCTTCTGGGCTGCGACTCCCTCTGCAGACTCACACAATGCTCCACAATATGGAAACATTTACCCCTATGTAACAATGAGCTGCTGTTGCTGCTGCTGCTTCATTCATATTTCATGCATGGACAGCTAAAAAACAGCACATCAATCAATCAATCAATCAATCCTATCAGTCCTATTTATTCAGACACAATTATGGTCCATAAGAAAACAAGAAAAAGCATTGTCTGAGTTTTCATTTCAGTTTGTTTTTTATTATTATTATTATTTTGAATGTAGAAGTTTATTAGTCCTCACCTTGCTATTTTCTGTAAAAAAGTAAACTTATTAACTTTTCAGTATTTAATTAAAATATTTTAACAATAATTATGTAAAATCAAAACATGTGACACAATATTCAATTATTATTACTTTTGTTTAGCATAAATGTTGCCCCAGACCTTCTGATTTTAGCTGAGTGAAACTGTAATGTTGTTACTGTAACTAGGAAAGACTAAGAAGATGAAAACATGATGTCAGAAGAGGGATCCAGGCGGTTAGCAGGCGCGGTTAGCTTAGCAGGCGGTTAGCAGGCGGTTAGCAGGCGGTTAGCAGGCGGTTAGCAGGCGGTTAGCAGGCGGTTAGCAGGCGGTTAGCAGGCGTTAGCAGCGGTTAGCAGCGGTTAGCAGCGGTTAGCAGGCGGTGATTCCTGTTGCTAGCAGCAGTTCTGTCACTGAGTAATTGGTCTAAAGTAGTTTGACTTGTTGGTATTGAATTAAGTGTCTGTAATGAAATGAGACCCAGACAGACTCAGGCTGGATCACAGCAGAGCGATGAGGTCAGTGTCTCTGAGAGGGAGATTAAATATTCTGTACTTGTTAATATGACTAAGAGCTCAGAATATTAAAATTATGAAACAGTTAAATAAAAAGAAGAAAATCATTCAATTACAATAAAAAATCATTCTAATGACAAAAAGATTTAGAATCTGTGATTCTTTAAATAAACACAGTTGTTTCAAAGTTCTGCTACTGATGATAATTTGAAGCTGATTTGTTAAAAGATGAAATATTTCCTTTTTATTTTTTGTGGAGGAATTTGCATAAGACGACTACTTTAGTCTCCAAACGTTACGTCTTTATTCTGATAATATTCTAACTTTATTCTCATTTTAATCTGCCGTTCATAAAATTATGAATTTATTCTGGAAATATTATTACTTTATTCTCAAATTATTACAACCTCTTTGTTCAACTTTTTTCATTATAATATATTTCAATATTTTGTCGGACGATTTTATTTTCACAATATTATAATCTTATTCTGGCAATACTTTGACTTTACTTTTGTACAATTTATTCTTATCATATTTTGACGTATCCTTCAAATCTTATACTCTGTTATATAATAATAATAATAATAATAATAATAATAATAACAATAAAAGTAAGGTTGTTGGCATACATTTCATTTAATATATTTTAGGGTTTGCTATGATATTCTTTTGGTTTATTGTTTAAGTGCTAAATATTTTAATAATATTAAAGATTAAACTGTAGAACTGAAAATAGATCCAGAATCCAGATTAAATCAGGTCCAATTAGAAATTGATGGTGAATAAAAGTTGTTCAGATTGTTCCTGTATAAATGCTCCATTCAGTCAAACCTCCCAGATCCAGAAAAGCTTCCCAGCGAACATGACTAATGCAGGAAGTCCTGCATACAGACGACTGCATGGCTCTCATGCCAGAATGCAACGTTTTCCTGGAAGAAAGTTTAAACAGTGACTGGAAAAACTCTCATGCAACACCAGTTCAACCAAAACAGGCTCTGCGTGCAGGAACGCTGCATGACTACCTTGTTTTTGTGGTCTAACCAATGATTTGTCATGATTGGACTAAACCTGCCAGACGTTTCTGAACAAAAACTGGATCTGTTTGTAAAATTCCTTCAGATGATATTTTCTGTGAAATGATGATAATTGTTAACTTATCCTGATATTTCTCTGTATTTATGACCAACTGACCACTTTTCTTCACTTTCTTCTCCTACTACTCTCCAGTTTACATTATTTGTTGTTATTTTAAATGCTAACTTCATGTTCTTGTTTTCTCGTCCCAGTAGAAGCTGCACCTGGTCTGGAGTTCTGATTGGCTGAGATTCCTTCCTGGAAGAGCAAATCAGCTGAGATAACAAATGAACTTTTTCCTTTTCATGAACATAGAAAGTTCTCCTGGTTCAGTTCTTCTGTTTCTTCTCGAACCTCCAGTTGGTCGTGGCAGAGTCCCTGGTACTGACCCAGGTTCTGGTTCTGGTTCTGCTGGATGTTTTTACCTGCTAAAGGAGAGTTTTTCCTCTCCACTGTCGCCACATGTGTGCTCAATATGAGAGATTGCTGTAAAATCAAGCGTTTGCCTGTTGCTGCATCCAGGAGGAATAAATGCTCTGCTGGTTTTCTTAAACGTTTTAGATTAATTTTAATAATGAGTTTAATGATGACTTGGATCAGCTTCACTGGATCTGTGGCTGAATCATTTTTATTTTATTTTTTGTAAAGTGCCTCCAGACATTTGCTGTGAACAGAAGTGAATATAAACAAACTGATCACATTTATCTTCTCTTTCTTCATGGAGTTTGTGTTCTCCGTGTTCATGTGTGGATTCTCTCCAGGTACTCCGGCTTCTTCCAGGTGTAGAAAAATAATCAGGCTCTTTAGATTCCAACTATTTTACTGATGATTAATAATCTACATTTAAGATACACAAGAACATTATTAAAGTAAATTGGCCCGTTCAAAAACTATTCCAATAATCAGCGACTTCACCAAACAATTTAAACTATTTTAGTTGGTTTTTTTGTTTGTTTGGGGTTTTTTGTGACATTATCAGAGTTTATTTCCCATGTAATGATCTGAAGGAATTCCTTTGTGTCTGGATGTGAAGGATACTTGATGAGGCCGGTTAGGATCCCAGGGGGAGCTGTGACATTTCCTCTCTCTGTTGTTGTGCTGCTCTGGTTCTGGAGAGCGAAAACTGATCTGAGAGCAGCTGGTTGGTCTCTGCAGCCTCTGAGCAGCTGATGCTTCTCCTCAGTGTAAATATGTGGCTCCGTTTGGGAAATACAAGACTCACCCTGCATGTCAGCCTCATGTTTTTGCACAGATTCACTAAGAAATGCTGTTTGCTTTAGGCTGGCGGTGCCGCGGTTCTGAGGTTCTGGAGTGCTGGGGGTTTGTTTTAGTTCGTTTTCAGCTCAGCAGCTGATTTCCACCTGTTGAGGGCGGGGCCAAGCGAGCTGCACCTGAACCTCATTATGCTAGCAGGATATAAGGAGCTACATGGAGGTTTGATCATATTTCACTCTTGCTGCTCCATCAAACCCACCTTGAACACCCAAAAACCCACCAGAACTCCCCAGAACTGATCCATAGAAAACAATATAACGCCATTTTTATCTCCTCTTCCTCTTCACAGATGCCCTCAAAGAAACATCATCATCTTTTATTTCAAACCTCTCCTGAACTTAGAAAATTTCCATCTAACCTGACAGAAAATATTAAGACAGGGACATTAACTCAGCAATTTCAACTAATTACTAACAAAGATTTTAACACATTAATTTCTTATTTACATACCTGGGAACCTTTCGTTCGCATGCTTGTGGTATAAATCTGATGCAGCAGCTTCATCCACTAAGAGCGATGGACGACAAGGTCACTTCTGTTTCTGAACGATCCGATTGGACCCTGGACCCTGGCAATAGTGTTCTGATTGGCTAAAGAGAGTTAGCCAATCAGTTTAGGCTAGCCTAAACTAGCATCTCAATGCTAAATATGTAGCAGTTAAAGCTAACGAATGATCAGGGCTTCCTAAAACTGGAAATCTGAATGTATTTAAGTGGAATTCAGTCTGAGCTGCGCAGTGTCACTGATGCCTTGCAGAAAAAAGGTTCTGGGTTTGAATTCCGACCCAATGACCCAATGATCCACGGTCACAGGCATGGCCATGGATGATGATGGATGGGGTTATTTTTGTCTTTACGTGAATATTTGTGTCAAACCAAAAATGTAAAAACACCAACCCTTCTTCAAAATCTGGCAAATAAGCATTCACTGTAAAATCCAGAGTTTTTTCAGTTTCCACAGAGAGAATCTTGGTTGTGATTCGGACGTCGACCATCCCAGAAAATCACATTTCAGCCTTTTCTGCTGAGCTTTTGTAACTGTAATGCAGTTAATTACAGCATGGCTTTGCTCCGTGTCTCTGACAAACACTCTGAGTCTGACAGAAAGCAATGCGGTTCAAACTAACAACATGGTCACAAGGGCTCTGCCAGGCAGAAAAATACACTATCACTTTAAAAACATAGAAGAATGGATCATAAAATGGGTTTGGCCTGCAGACAGCAGCGTACAATAGAGGAGCGCAGTGATGACAGATGGCCTGTGGAAAAGCTGCAATAGCAGGCTGTGAAGTGGCGACCATCCAGAGTCTGGATGATGCTGATGGTATCTCCAAAACTCCAGCTGCCAAAAAACTGATAGATCGGCGAGCAAAAAAATGTCAGAGTTTGGAAAAACTCAGATATGGAGATATTTAATTTATCTAAATGCATTTTTTAATGAAAGGTTTTGTTGGTTAATTAATAAGATGAGTTATTTAGAGATGTATAGCAGTTTATCTTATTGCAGGAGGTGGAGGAAATGAATCAGATTTCATTTAACGTGGTTAAATACTGACATCTGGTGGATGATGGTGGCTACTACAGGTTACAGCTCATGTGATTTTAACTAACAGAGACACTTTTGTTGTCATGTATACTTTTTATTAAGTGTACCACAATCATAGTACCAGTGGGATGTTAAGATTTTGTCAATTAGTTCTAATAATATCAAACTACTTGATAAAATGGTTCATGATTAGACAAATAATTCAGCTTTACTCCATGAATCAAACAAATCAAACGTTTCCTCCAGTTAAACAGTTTGTTTCTGTGATGCATTGTTTGGCTAAGCCTGCTTTCTAAAAAGTATTTATTTATTCATTTATTTACTTGTCCAATTGGGACAGTGTGATTTCATAAAAAAATAATTTAAATGTATTCCATTGCAGACGATCCTGATTTCCAGAGTTTGTCCTCCTGCCAGATGGTTTAGCCTCTGAACAAGCTGCAAGAATAATAAATTACTCGATAAAAGGCATAAAATCATACACACTCTTTCCAGGCTTTTTCACATTAAATTTTCATTTCCACACTCTTGGGTCTCACTGTTCAAGGCTGCGTTTTATTAAATGTCTGAGTCCAACCAGTCCATATTCCACACGAATCTCTCACTCCATGAGTCTTTATTATTTATGATCTGTGTTTTGGCACAATTTCTGTCCAGAGAATAAGAAACTGGAGGAATATGATGACACGTCTCAAACATAAATCACAAACTCTCAGCTGAAAAGGCCTGAATGATAATCAACCTTTCCAGCTTATAGAAGAACACTTTTCATAATTTTGAAATAATTTTAATCATTTCAAATCTTGCTAGTTATGGTCAATACTTAGCAAGTTAATAATTAATTATTTAATTAAAAAAATACAAAAATTATAACTTATTGCATATTACTGATATATATGATGAAATAATTTTACAAATAATAATAAATTATACATTAAATGAAACAATTTCCATTAAAAAAATTAAAAACTCATTTGGTTATTAGTTAAATTATTAATGTCTGAGATGCTTAACTTTAACTTATACTGTAAACATTATAAAAGCTGCAGTGACGTCTGACCTGCTCTGATCTCACATTAACAGTTTTGACTGTAAAACAGCTGATTACCAGAACAACATGTCACTGAAAAACAGAATAAAAGAAATTATATTTTATTTAGGTTTTTTTTTTTTTCTTCCTCTGCAAAGCGTTCAGGATCCAACTCATCTCACAATAACATCTTTATTCATTTTACATTTAGAAAAATCTTTTCTAGCATCTAATCTCTGAGCCTTGTTGGTTTATAGAGTTAATGCGACTCTTTGTTCAGTTTTACAGTGAAAAACAAGAAGGAAAATAAAATGAGTTTTATAGTAAGTATTTCTGACCTTCTAATTTTTTGTTGGAGAGGAGAAGTTGTGCCAAACGGTGAAGAAAGCGTCTCTCTCTGGGTTCTGCAGATGTTTTTGATTCTGAGGCATCAAATAAGTTGAAATAATAACTAAGATTTCTCTTTATGAGGTTTTCAGCTTCATTTTTTGGATTATGGGCAATAATTAGCATGACTTACGAGACCCAATTCTGTTTCAATCATGCTTTGATAAGCTCAAAAAATATACAAAAATATATTTAATTTGTTTTTATGTTCGTCATTACTGTATTTACTTTTAGACTTAATAATAAATTAACTACTATGTGTATTTATTTGTTTTTTGGTTAATGTTTTCAAGTGCTTCAGCTTTCCAGAATCTTAATGTGTTTTTATTGTTTATCCAGTATTTTCTAATTTGTTTTTGTGTGAACTTATAATTTATTGTAGCTACCTAAGAATTATTGTTATTATTTATGATTATGTTTTATGATGTTTGATGCTGGTTTGTTTTAATTTAAATAAAGCATTTTGAAATCCAGTGTTTATTAAAGAGTAAAAAAGCTGCAGTTGAAAGAAAGTGAAAAGAAGTTTGTTTTTTGCTTCAGGAAGACGCAGACAGAAAATGTCTTTTGGTCAAATGAGACCAAATATGAGAAAGTTCTGGTCCATCTGTCTGGACAGAACCGGTGGAACCGGGTCACACATCTTTTCAGATGTGCTCACAGTTCCTCGATAGGGTTGAGACCAGGGCTTTGTGAAGAACATTTACGTTGTTGTCCTTAAACCTCGCTCAGGGTCGTCGTCCATCTGGACCAGTTTTAACCTGAACTTTTACTTCCTGCTGATGTCTTCAGACTTTGCTCCAACATTTCTGCATAATGTTCTTTCCCTAATGATGCATCTGTTTCATGAAGTGCACCAGCTCCTCCTGCAGTAAAAACACCCCACATCATGATGCTGCAGGGTTTCTGGATGGTCATCATGTTACATGTTAGCCCCGTCAGACTGGAGGACGGGTCTCCAGAAATGAAGGTCTTTATCTCTGTACGTCTGCAGACAGTGATGACTCCTGCCTTGCTGAGCCGCCTTTCACTTATGTCAGTACCAGACCGTTTCACTGTGGGTAATGACTTTGTCTCAAAGTCACTGACTTTTGTTCTGGGTTCAATCTGCACGTTTTGGACCAGAACCCGTCTCCTTCCTGAATGCCATGATGGACGTTCCCATCATGTTTATGGTTCAACAGATGAACTTCAAGAATCTGGAAATTGCTCCCAGGATGAACCGGACTGGAGTAGCTCCCTGATTCTCTGGATCTCTGCTGACTTTTCCATCACACCAGGAAGCAGAGGGTTCCAGGTGTGTGTAGCCTTAAGACACACACACACACACACACACACACACACACACACACACACACACACACACACACACACACACACACACACACAGGTGAGACTCTAATTAACTCAGGTGTGTTTATTAACCTATCAGAGGTTTGTGGAAGAAAACCCTAAAGGTTTGATCCAAGTCATACAGTCTGGATGCAAACTTCTGAATTCAAAGAAAGTTGCAAAAAAAATCTTGATAAATTTTCTGGCTTTTTGTTGATTCTAACTGACCTGAAATGAGAAAAGCTTCATCTGATTTAACTCCAGACAGAGATTTTTTTTATTCATTTTTATATATATAATGCATATGTAAACTTTTGGTTCCAGCTTTTTCCAGATTTTTATTTGTAAAACATATTTGGGTAACTTGGTAAAAGAGTTGAATTTAAAGATCTGTAATCACAGCAAAATGCTTTACACTAAACCACAAATGTTAAACCTACGAATCATTTTCCTTCAACTTCACATACATACACACTTTGTGTTGGTCTGTCTCATAAAATTCCCTTAAAGGGCTGAGGATACTTTTCCAAGACTTTCTTGAGTTTTTTACATGCAAACAGCAGCTGAAAGTAACATTTTAGTGACACTTTTATCTTTCTGTTTCACTACAGGATGTTAAATACAACATTAATTTCTTATCTAGAGAAAAAGGAAAGTGTGGCACAAAAGTTACCAAAATAAACCAGAAGCAAGAGTTTGAACCTGAAACCATCTTAGCGTTAAAATGCAGCTGCAGAAACACAAAACAGAGAAGTGAGAAATCAGCTGTTCAGGGGGGAGAAGAGAGAGACAGAGAGAGAGAGAGAGACAGAGAGAGAGAGAGACAGAGAAAGAGAGAGAGAGAGAGACAGAGAGAGAGAGAGAGAGAGAGGGAGACAGAGAGAGACAGAGAGAGACAGAGAGAGAGAGAGACAGAGAAAGAGAGAGACAGAGAAAGAGAGAGAGAGAGAGACAGAGAGAGAGAGAGAGAGAGAGGGAGACAGAGAGAGACAGAGA
>CAEFZX010007389.1:0-54763 GCA_903066825.1 Alfaro cultratus | reverse complement strand
AGGTAGAATAACACAGGCCTAGAGCGCCCTCTTGCGGTTTAGTGTGAAAATAACATGTAATATAATATAATAATGTGTACATTTCCACACATAAGTCGCTCCGGAATATAAGTCGCACTCCCAGCCAAACTATGAAAAAACTGCGACTTATAGTCCGGAAAATACGGTAACTCAAAAACATGATTTTATTTACTTCATAAAATAGAAAGCAACAGGTCAGAACCCACCATCATCTCAGCTGCAGCCCGTTTTAAAAAAGCCAACTTTTTTTCTATGAAGATATGAAGCTGAATGTGTCGTATTTTCCACTCTGCTGTATCTACGTTTTAAATTATGAAAGGCAGTAGCTCTTGAGTTGTTGCTACGTTTCTTATGAAACCCGTTCATCAGGTTGCCTGACAACACTCATTTACTTGGAAAAAAAAGTTGTCATCACATTTTAATCCTTCAGCAGCGTTTTGGGAACTTAGTAGAGAAAAACGGTGACAGAGTTGTACACAAAGTAGAAAATGTTAGTAAACTAGAGCGACTAGATTAGCTGCTAACGATGCTGAAGCTAGCATCTGCTGCAGTGGCTGAATCAACTGGCTTTTTTATTTATTTTATTTTTATTTTCAATGCTTCTGAGCCACATGTGATCATCTTCAGCTAATGACTTATTGAAACAGTTTTAAACTAAAGCATAAGACATTTACATTTTAAAACATTACATTTTCTGAAAATACATAACCATATTTTTTCTGCAAGAAGTTGCAAAACAATACCGTGGTTTTGTTTTGCAACATTGAATAAATATTAATCTTTGTTAATACCTATTATTCTACACAAAAACTATATTAGGAACAAAATGGCTTAAATGTTCATTTTCAGAAATGAATCTTTTGAATGGCTCTTCAAACGGATTCTGAAGATTTGGCTTCAGAATCAACCCTGGGTTAGTCCCACCCCCAGGTTACGGATCAGGTTTAGGGACAATTCTTCTGAACGTTTGAGGGCTCTTTTCTTGCTGATCTGGTTTCCAGAGTGCCAATATTCAAATGGCCATATTTTATTCATTTTATTTCTAAATTGCATGTGTTTCACATCATTAGAGATCCTGGGATCAGCACTTTCAGAATCTGTAAATAGCTCACACTTCCCCTGGTGAAACTTGTTTCCAGTGTTGTTGTGGACAGTCATATTTTTTTGCTAAGCGGCGTTAGCGGACATCCACTCCCCAATGAACGAATAGAGAAACAGTATATGCAAAGCTTATTTGACACTGATCAGTCACGTTTTTCTCTCCACTCCCAATTGCAAGCTGCTTTCCATAATGCCTATCTCAAAAACCAACATTGTGTGAGAAGAAATGACCGTACAAGTAGATAATTGATGGAAACTTCTTGATATAATCAAATAATATAACAAAATCAACTTATTTTCTTCTCTAACACTTTATGCTGGCTGGTAAGATCTACAGTGGAGCTGGATTTGAAATGCACATACTTTTGTAAAACAGAAAACAACAGCAGCTTGTTAAGTTTTACAGTGCAGCATAATGTGTCTGCTGTCTCAGACAAAGAAGTGGATGTCAGGTTGAATGATGGTTTGCCTTTAGCTGCTGCAGCATTGAGGGACATAATGTTTGGAATGCGTATGGGGAGTAACTGAATCCATATTCATGTGTTGACACCTGAGTTTGTGCAAAGGTGTTGACAGGTGAGGCCCTGTGAGATTGCATCTAAGCAAGATTTAGCAGTGACATGCAGAAAATAGTAGAGAAGTGACAGGAAATGACGTTTCCTAGCTTTAAAAAACCAGTCAGTTCTTCAGTTTAAATAAAATAATCAGTATCATTTCAAATACAAGAGAGCCCAAATAAAAGCATTAGCTAGACTGAGTTCTTCTGTAAGTTTTATATTTATTTTGATTTTTATTAACAGTGCCGCTTTTCTAAAAAATATATTTTCTGTGGAAATTTATAGGAACCATTAAAGATTTATTGTGCTATTTTATTTTTCACTTAAAAGTCTTTTGCCAACCTTATACATTTTTAATTCTAAGTTTAAACCACTTTTTATTGATTAGTCTAAACCTAAACAAAATTCATTGGCCTAAATCATAGCAACATGTAGAATTAACATTGACTCAGGTCTAACTCATTGACTAGGTGTGGCCTCAGCATTGAAAGTTTTATGCTTATTGACGCATGAGTGGCACGTAAGCATGTAGTAAAAAGTACTACATGGTTACGTGGAAGCTGGAAAAAATGAGCTAAAAGCTCATTGTAAAGAACAGCAGATTGTGTCATGGAGTTATTGGTGACGTTCATGGCCAGGCATGTAGCAGCACGCTACAGGTTATCAACACAATTTCATATGTGGCTTCTAGCAAAATGTGCATTATATGTGTCTGCCATTAAATATGATGCACACGATTGAGACATGTACATATTGAAGACTATAAATTATGAGGTATTAACCTTTCTCTTTCCTAACTTTGGCATACATTGTGGCATGACGTAAATGTCAACCTAAGATATGTACTCAGTTTTTTAAAGCACAAATAAAAAATTATTACAAGTATGATGTGTTTGTATGACAAATCTGTCTGGAAAATTGCCACGTTGAATGTTAATGAATCAGCATAAGGAAACATAAAACTAGATAAATATTGTTAAAACAATTTTAGTTCTTTACTTGCATGCAAAACATAAGTTAAGAGTTGAAGAAATAAAAAATACTTTAGCTAAAACTTTTGTCGGCAAAATCATTTGCAGCTATTCAGTTTCAGCATTATTATTCATGATCAAAACAGCCTCTGTCAACACTAAATGGACAACATAAATCAGAGTTTAATGTTTCTCTTTTACTGTAGTTTCTTTTTATGTTGATTAATAATATTCAGATGTTAAGAATGAATTTGAATCATTTCTGAACAAGTTATACTTTCACCATTTCCTTTATTTTATGTTGAGCCATGGCTGGGTCTTAATGATTCTGTTTAAAGATATAATAATGAGGTTTTCGTCTATTTTATGTTCAACATTTGCAGTTAATAAAAAGTAAAGTAAAAGGCAGCTTTAGAGGGAGGAGTGAAAGTATTTCACAAATAAGGCAACCAGAAATGCTGACTCCAATGTTTGCAGCATATGAAAAAAATAGTTTCAAAAGTCACAAGTTGGATTTGTCTTTCAAGGACACATACAGTAATTAGCGAATTACTGCACTTTGGCTTAATTTGCCTTATTTGATAACAAGGGCTCTGCAACATTGAATCTTTATATCTTTTTCAAATATGCAAATACCAAAATGATCCCTTTTATTGGCTGAAGCAGTGATAAACACCTGATTTTTTCATAAAAGCCCTCCAGACAGCTTTTACAATCAACGTCAAAACGCGACACATCCCAACATCCAACACCTTATTACTCATGCGAGTCAACAGAAGCTGCAGACTTTGGTGCAAGCTGTCATCCTGTGCCTTGTCCTCATGGTGAAATGAACTTATTCAATTACTCTTTGCCTAATCAGGCTGTTTTGGTTCTTCTCCTCTTGCAGAGGTACTCCACAGTATAAACAGTTCACTTACGCCACACAGAAAGGGGCTAATCAGTGGAATTATTGTTTTGCCGCTCCAATTTAGCAGCTCGCTGTTTAGCACTGATTGGAATAAAAATTTGCCATTGTGTCTCCATGAACTCTGGGAATATAATGCAAAGTAATCATTTTGTTAGCTGCAAGAATATACATACATTATGAAGAATTAGGATGTTCACTATGAGGCACTGTCTTTCAGACAGTAAAGGTATATATTCACTGATTCTTAATCAGTGTTAAAAAGCTTCATGAAATATGAAGCATTTAAAAATACAGCTTTTTAAGAGTGATAATAAAATAATTATTTGCAACAAATCCCAAGATAATCAGCAATTCATGAACATTTTGATAAAGAAAATTTCCAAATCAAAAATTCAAACAAGCTTTTAAAGAGCAAGTGCAGCTGACCACTCAATATTTAGTCCTCTCATTCCAGGGTAATTTTCCTCAATTCATTTCGCCTAATTTAACATTCACATCCATTTTAACCACCTTCCCATTCAGGGCTTAGAGCTGGACAACAAATGCATGAAGGAGAAGAAAAAGCTGATGGGCCAATCTCCACAATTAGTCCTTTTAACAGCTGGGTCAGGGGCAGTGAAGACAGGCTTTATGAAACGGTGCCGCCACACAAAGCCGCGTGTAAGACAATAAAAACACGAGAGAACAAGGGAAGACGTTAAAGGGGGCCTTTTTCAGGAGTCAGCGTTGTCCCATGATTCAAGTTCAAGCATTGTATGTAGACATGCATAAAGATACTATTAACAGGTGCTCCTCTGCTA
This sequence comes from Alfaro cultratus, assembly GCA_903066825.1. Taxonomy (NCBI): domain Eukaryota; kingdom Metazoa; phylum Chordata; class Actinopteri; order Cyprinodontiformes; family Poeciliidae; genus Alfaro; species Alfaro cultratus. The sequence goes on along the minus strand of CAEFZX010007389.1, from coordinate 50,403 downwards.
ACAGAACAATGGGATTATTCTCTGGAGAGCGAGTTGCGTTCAATGGCCTGATTAGGGATCAGGCTAAGCTGCTCAAAATTACAGCAGCACCCCAGGCAGATGTAGCCCGAGAATAAATAACTTATTCTGACATTTACAAATGAGAGTGATTTTAAAAGGAAAAACAAAACAACAGAGAAGGCTCATGATTTTACATTAACTCCATTATGTTTTCTGCAACCCGGCTTCTGGAAAACGTCTCTTCATTTAGAGTGCGCGTGAGTTTAACAACAAAAAACATCAAGTAAACTTAAGTTATCCTAAATCATTGCTCTTCTGCAAGGCACACAGACCAGGCAGTTTTCCATGCAAAGGGAAGATCAATACTGATTGAGGTGCCTCCTCTGAAGCTCCTACTTGGATTGGGAGGATATGTGGTCAACATAATTCAGGTAAATTACAGTATTCATTGACTTCTTACTTCCTGTGCGTGTTTTCACATGCAGGATGAGTGAGAGCACATCTAAAGAACTTGCATTCCTGACGCTCCTTTTAAAAATGTTCATGCAAACTCAGCGCCGCAATCCTCCTGGCATTCAGGGCAGTAAAAGCTATTTTATGAGTCTGTCGGGGGAAAGCACATTATGGACGATTTCCAAGCATAAAAAAACACAAGCAATATACATGAGGGTATTTACGTTCATTCAGGAAACCTCCTGTACTCAGTCAGTTTTATTTCGATCCACGAATTTGATAGAAATTTGCCTTCATGGAAGATTTAGTCTTGTGTTACAGCGAATGTTAATTATGGCAACTACATACTAAAAAGTCTGTTTGACACCAAAAGATGGTGTTAATCCATCAAAGATTACTGATGTTTTAAGCACCCATTTCTGAAAACTGATCGCTGTGAAATCGCAACATTAGCAGACTATAGATTCTTCCTTTTGTATGGATAATATACTTGGAAATGTAATCTTATTTCATATTTCAGGCAAAAAAGTGGGATATTAGACCCAATGCCTAATTCCTTTTTTTTAAAAATGTCTTAACATTTTTGGAAATTATGCTATTAATATTGTAAACTATTGTCTGCAAATGTTGTTTTCCTAAAAAAAAAAAAAAAAAGAATGTCTACTTCTAATTTTCCTTTTTAATGTAAAATTTTAGAGCACCTAAGCATTTCAGAAACAATCAAAATATTACAGAAAAATACCAGTGAGGTTTAAGATCTAATTTTGGTACAGAAACTGCACTTGAATGACCAAGGCTTCTCATACTGTTGACCATATCATTCACTACACATCTCAGAAAAATCTCTGGATCTGTCTTAAGTGCTTCAGCTAATGTCTCACTCATAGCAAATTCTTTCTAGTTAAAGAAAATTATTCAAAGGTATGTAAGAGGTTAAACTTTGGGATACCCCAAGGCTCAATTTAACGTACCACAGTTTTTAAACTCATTCATGGTTTTACAATAACTTTCACAGTTAGGGAGACAAACTTAAATCACTCTCTAAAAGCTCCTTAAGAGGCTCAGCTTATATCTCACTATTTTACTACGACCATAGAGAACCTGAAGGTTCAATATAAGGCCCCACATCTTTTATGCATTAGCATATGAGGATTACATCAGAACACATTTAATTAATTTACGTAGCCATGCTGCTGACACGCAACTCTACATTGACATTTGTACCGACGTTCTAATTAATGTTAAAAGCATTGATGACTGTGAATTTTCTAAAGCTTAGACACGACAAACTTTAGCTTTTTCAACAAATATTTATGTATCGGTATATTTCTGTTTAGCTTTTAATGATTTTTAAAAAAATAATTTCTGGTGTGTAATCACTACATAATTGTTGTTCTTTCTCAGTTCCTCATCCTCTATAAATGTTTAATTTCTTAATGATCTGATGGTATCTAGTGTGGTTTGTGTGTTTGGCTGTCTTTAATTGTGCATGGAAGGTTTACCATAAAAGTTAAATTTTAAAAGTGTGTATGGCCATCATGATATTAACCCTAGAAAGGCAAAGAGAAAAAGTGTTGCTTATGGTAACTTGTACAGACATGTCTGACCTGAGTGCTGCTGAAAGTCCAAGGACGTTTTTGAACTAAAAACAACGAAAACAGCGGCATTAATTCCCTTTTCATTAGCTTAACCTCTGTCATCCCATTTATTTTGTTAAACCTCTAAACATGAGGGTGTCTTGATTGGAAGGATCAGTCATATGCAGGGAACTGTTGTCCCACATCATCCAGAGAACAAACCTTTTCAGATCCCTAACTACTACAGGGCTGCTGATTGCACAGACACCAGCAATTTCCTAACCAACTGCCACCTGAACAATGATGTGTTCGGCTTTCAGGCCCTCCAGTCTTTCAAAGGTGAATCATTTCACAGTTTGGAACGAGATCTCCATAGCAACTCCCTTTTGAAGGGTGTAGAATCACCGTCCAATAATTCTATGATCATCGGGCCTCGCCATTCCCAGTGGTTCTTTTCACAGCGGACAGGCGGAGGGGGGTGTGAAGAGGAAGCAGGAAGATTCTACAGTCTATTTCAGGCAATTCATCTTGCGGGCCCATTAGAATTCAAAATATTGCGACCTTCAATCACTGGGCATGTTATCTGGAGCTGTGGCGATCTCCAGTCAAGATGGGTAGACATTTTTCTCTAATCATCCTCGATGAGTGGAGGCTGACAAAAACTCTTCATTCTCGCCGAAGCAAAATGCTCATTTAAATGCTGTGACAGCACCTCAACACAGCCTGGAAACACACACACAAAGGGAGGACGATCCCACCACAGACACATGATTGAGGCTTTACAGTCAGAATATTGCTTAAAGCAGGAATCAACATAAACAAAGAACCACATGACGCTCAGGGAGGAGGATATTTTTTTCTGACCTGTTTATAATACAGTGTTGATGTTTTTGCTCAAGAAATGTAACAAGATAAAGAATAAGAAGGCAACTGAGACTATCACCACTGTAAGGTATTTATAGCCTGAGAAGTCCTTGTTATCTGGTTAACCTGGTCACATATCAAAGAAATATAATACTTTAGGGGAGAAAAAAATAGAAATCTTTGGAAGGTGTACCTTAATTAGATAGGGTGGAGTGATGATCTTAGGTTGTTTTGATTTTGTATTTGCACCAAATTATGAATTATCCTTTCTACCTGAAAATCCTCAAGGAGAACCTAAGCTTTGTTACCTTAAACTCAAGTCTAATTTGTCAAATCCAATCATTACGACAGCAGTGAGCATGAGACTAAAAAAAACTGTTCTATTTGCAATCACAGTTAGCTTTTATAGACTTAACTAAGTCAATATTACAAAGGCCTAATGAAGCACTAAGAAACAAAACAACAGCAACAGCAAAGGCCAATACTGACTGTTTAAGCTGTGGAAGCAGATGACATATTTACTCACTGCTAAGCGCACTGGGCTGACGGAGGCATCCTGGACGTTTGTCAAGTTTGAGAATCCGTGAGTTGATGAGTGATAGGGCTGAATGCCCGGAGAGCAGCCATTACTGGCGTCAGACGGGAGGAAGGCCAGCTATAAATCACCTCAGCCTGAATAGTCAGTCTAGTTTGCTTGTAACGCCTGTGGCTGAGATAATCAGGTACTTTTTTTTCCCCAGTGAATCACTCATACAACATAAAGTCACAGGAAATTAATACACCTCTAATATACCTCTAAGGTAACTAAACTCAGGGAACGAGAAAATACATGTTATTATTATTAAAAAAATAAATAAAAATACAGAAAATATCTAGATAACTCGATCCCTGCTCAGCACATACCTTCCTTGATTGAATGATATTTTCTCTTGTCTTTCTTATTTTGAAGAGAGTGTAAGGGAGAAGGACCTCTGTGTCAGATGATACTCAGCCAGAACATAGACAAAAGATAATAGGATCACTAAACAAAAGTTTCTCAATGATCTGCTCAACATAGAAATTTTAATAGAAATTGAAATTATTAGTGGGGCCAAAAATTGTAGCATGGTGGTCATGTTAAAAATTATTTCTTCGGGAGGGATTTCTCCCTCACTAAGTACATGAGCTGAAAGTAAAGGTTGAATTTATGTACATGTCTCAGGGTGAGGATAACAAACTTCACTAGAGATGCAGCAGTGAATCTGTGAGCAGGAAGACACAGAGCAAGTGAAGATCCATCTGAGTTTTCAGCAAGATCTGTTGGGGTAGCAGCATCAGAGACAGGGACCTAAAAAAGCTAAACAAGCTGATAAAGAAGCCTGGTTCTGTTCTGGAGGCTGCTGTGGAAACACTGGAGATGACAGTGCAAAGAAGGATTCTTCATAAAGTCAATAAAATTATGGACAACCCATAATATCTTCTTCATTAGGTTGTTATACAACAACTGAGTGTCTTCAGTCAGAGGCATGTTCAGCTTTTCTGTAATACTCACAGTAATCAGCTTCTACAACAACTCTGAAGGAAATTGTACAACATTTGGTAAGCTTTAACTAAGCTGGGCATTTTGGGCGCTGACAGCACGAAGATCACAGTAACAGAAACATCTTTGCCAAATGTAACAGCTATTTTCCACTTGGCCGTCCCAAAACCACAGAAGGTCCCTTAAGATTAACAGTACTTTACCATTGGTATCTTAAGGCTAGATAGTTACTGAGTATCATGCAGCCATAAATAAGTCCTCGTTAGGGCTGAACTCAATGCTTCCAGCAGTGATGATGGGGAGGAGGGGGAGGCCCTGAGTGAGCGTTCAAATATCTAATTGCTGGAAAGCAAACATCTGGGAATAAGGCCAGGTAAACTGGCAGAGTCTTGAGTTTGAAACAGAAGAGGAGATGAAGTAGAACATGTCTGTGTCTTGTCTCAGACTGTTGGGTTCCAATTGCTTTCCAGTCACTGCAGAGAGACTAGTAACATCTATCCCGCTAACTATTTTACAATAGGAGCAGAAGCCTTGTGAGTTTAGTAGAATAAGCTTTTAAGCTGTCATCACAAAGGAGAGTTCATACAGCCTTTTCAAAGCTATTGGGGATTTTTAAAACATATGTATGTTGAAGAGGGCAAATTTCAAGAGAAAATTCATTTTAACTTACTTCCCACTAAGGTTTAAGTGTTTCTTAGTTGCCACAAAAAAGCAGTCGACATGGGCTGCTTATGGAAAAACACCATGTCTTCAGTGAACTATAGTAATAGTAAAATGATAAAATGGTGGAATAAATATATATTATAATTTTCTTTAAAGGCATTTACTGTAACTAAAATAACATTCCATATTGTTATATAACTGATTATTACCACAGTTTTCATAACAGTTATGCTATTATCAAAGCTGAGTTGCAGACGGTCACTCTGATTATTATATAATCATAAAATATGACATAATAGTGAATTCATGAGATTTATAATATTTGGGGATCAGGTTCAAAATCTCAATTAAATTCCAATTCCTGAGATAGATTTAACTTAAAAAAGAATCAGCTAAAACACTACAAAGTGAATAACCTGACATAAAAGGCTGAACTTTAAATTTGTTGTGGTTCTGAATTATTATATGCTGATTTTAATGTCTTTACTGTTCTACTCTTTCTAAGGTTGCATTCAGGCCATGACAAGTTGGGGTACCTGCACTATCGGGGTCTTTATTTTACCCATATGCATGTTAGCTCTTAAAGCTTGACAGCGCTACCTCAACAACTTTCTGTGACTTTCACCAATCAAACTATTTCTAAAAATATTTCCCATCTATCTGAGAGTAAGGAAAAACTTTTGGATATCTCCTCTCAATTAAACCCTCTTACGCAGCTGACTGACAGCTCCTGTCAAAAGGTGGAGGAAACAGTGTGCTATTCTACATACAACAGGAGGAGATAAGAAATCCATCTTCATTTCTACAAGAATAATAAGATGCAAGAGTATCAAAGTTACTTATTTATTTTTTACCTAAGGACCAGAACAACTATAAGAAAGGTTGTTACATAAAACTACAAAAATGGTCCATAAAGTCAATGTGGATTTTTGATTAACAATAAAAACCTATTTTGGACATGTAAGGATACATATTGTGCAAATAATAACTTTGTGGTTTAGGCTAATAGACTGTCGAAACTCTTGAAGGACATAATGGTCTAGTTATTTGCACTTTGATTGAATCTTTACTGGCCTTTCCTTCAAAGTAAAGTTTGCACATTGATTTTTTTTTGTCTCTATTCTTCTATGAATTGTTACATTTTGGTACTAAAACATAAAGGTACATTTTTGTCATTTTTTAATTTGAAGACAAAGATAACATGTACTGTATGTGCAACTCAAAAAATCAAAGCATTTGCACCTTTTGGGGCCCATCTATATACTGTGATTTTTAGACTTTTTGCTTATATTTCAGTAAAAAACATGTATAAAATGAAATAATTTGATTCGATTCATGTTTTAATCACATCAGATTCAGACGAATAAGGTTGAATTTCAGTAGCAACAATAAAATAGCTGAGTTTTGAATGAAACTTTGAGCTATGAATGCTTCTGCAAAAATCAAACAAACAAAAAAAAACTAACAAAAAAAATCCCACTCTGAACAGAAGAAGTGAGATTTTCTCAAGCATATAATCAAGCTAAATAAAAGACGAGGCTTCTGTGCTGCACTCTGCTCAGATAGATATAATTACAAAACCAAAGCTACTATGTCGAATGTTTAACTTGTGAAACAAACCACATTGTTTCTAAAACTTGACAAGTGTGGAAACAATAGCATGCCAGAGCAGATAGCTGCACAGAAGAAGCCTTCGATTTCTATTTCCGATCGCTATGTTTGCCATCTCTGACTGAGAGGAAACAAAAGAGTTGGTTTTGGGGTGAGGATCTGGCATATATACATTTGGTCCTCAGTCAAAAACAAAAGGAACAGTGGGTCCTTTTGACCACATTTACAATAGAGTATATGAAATATCCATAACTCAACATGAGTAATGCTACTGCATATTCTGCACTAAACACCATCACACCCATCATAATGCAAGAATGACAAACTCGAACTCAAACAAGAAAAAATCTGGCAACCATTACAAAGAGGAACATTTCCTACTAAAAAAGACATACTTGGACAAATGTGACAAATGTGTAATAACAATAGGTAGCTCCTAATAAAGGAAACTATCATTTTATATTTGGTAAAAATCAGCTTTTATTGATCCCTAAGAGGAAATTGCTTATTAGCTGACAAGCTTCTCCATCCAAGATGTTAAAATTTGAACAGTTTTTAATTTAGTTTTATACTTCCTTCTTTATTTAGTAAGCCTTTAGTGCATTTCTATTCTTTTTCTCTGTTACTGATGTTCGCCAATGAATTTCTATGTCTTCTTGTTAGCAAAGCCTTACACTAATGTAGCTTTTTGCCATCCAATGGCCTTTTTCATAACAATGCGACTCAGAACTTCAGCCTTTTTATGTCCTTTATCTTTGTACTCCACAAACCCAGATTCCTCCCAGTCTTGGCCCCAAAAGGTTCTGATAAAACTCTTTCCTTCAGAACCTCAGGACTGTCAAACTCTCCTGGTTTTCACTGGGCTGCCTGAAATAGACCACTAACAGACTCTACCATTGCAAACAATTTGTTTTACAATTAAAACTTTAATCTATAAATTGCCTTTGTTTCTTGTTGGAAGTCAGACCATAAAATGTGAAACACTGAGCGTACCATAAAAATTTTGCATTGATAAAGAGTTTTAGCCCAAACATTTTGCGATCATGAGTACACCAACCTGCACAGTAGATACGATTAATCAGTTTACCAACCTCAAAGAACAAAGCTATGTGATTTCAGAATAATATCCACTTAATCTACAGTTGTGTTGAAATAATCTCAACTAAAATGTTATTCTGCCTTTGTTCAATTTCCACAGGACATTGTTTTAAAACTCTTGTGATTCATACAGATGCTATTTTGCAAACCTACTGTGTTTGGCCTTATACTTCTTAGAGAAAGCAGTCTTTCTTCAGCTGCAGGTCTTCCCCTGTCAGTCAAGGGTTTTGGACCTCCTGTCCCCTCAGTAATCTGCTGGCAGTCGTTGATAACTTCCTGTTTCTACCACTAAGGTGTGTGGCTCCTGCTCCTTTAACTTTAACCTGGCAAATTATGCCATCAACTGTGTCTCTAGGGAGATTCAGAGCCTTTGGTGGCTTTTTTAAGAACATTTTCCTTGTTTGTGCAAAGCCATCCCTAACATGACACAACAGGTGTGCCTCAGACTACTGGGTGGTTCAGAGAATTGATTAACTTTGAGGCAGTCATAAACATAAGTCAATAATGTATGCATTTAGTGTTGAATTTGAATAAACTTGTTGCAGTTTTATTTAACTATTTAATCTGTTCTTGTGTAATTCAATTTTGCCAATTAAAAACATTCTGTATTATGTCAATAGTCCTGATTTGCAGTGGGTGGAGGGCAGAGGTGATGGGGGGCTGCTGAATGATTTTGGGATGCAACTGTATATAAAACCATAAACTGAAACCGGAGTGTACTCTCTTTGTCTCGTGGCTGTGCATAACCTAAACGTCTTTGGCATCTCTAATTCTTTCCTCTTTTTAAATTATACAATAACTCTTCTGTTTTATGGCAGAACAGTACAATAAATCTTGTTTCAGAAACATTGACTGTACTGTTTAAAAGTGCCCATTCATTGTTGGTTACTGTCTTTTATGGGGCAACAAAGGGACCTAAAATTGACTGAAAAGCCACAGACATAATAACAAAGTTATAAAGTTTCTAAATTAATCATATTTTTGGTATCTGCTTATGATTAAAAATAATGCGATAACATAAATCTTGTTATATGGCTTTTACTACAAGAAAACTCATTGCCAACTCAAGTGGAAACAGTTAATCTCACCTGACAGGTCCTTTAAATCATTATTACATTTTGCAGTGCGGGGTTTTTCTAATTTAAACGTCTTAAAATATGAAGATGAACCAAACAAAGAGGAAAAATTCCCTGCCAGAGACATAATGTGTCTGTGATAACTTAAGAACAAGATAAAAGAATGACTGCATTTTGAACATTTTTCCATCTGTTCGCTCTCTCACCTGCTCCAATCAAAGCTCTTTTCACACAGGAGGAAAGTCAATACAATCAGCAAACAAAGTCTGCAATTTCTTTCTAAAAGGGCTTTCTTCTTCATTTTACTCACTGTGATGTGAATTATTCTAGCGCGTAACACTTTAATTGGCCAAGACAAAGACCATAAGAATGAAAAAGAACCAGAGGTGTAGAACAAACACTGAAAATGATTTTAAGTCTGTCACAGCAGAAAGCAATATTTGCAAACAAGGTAAATAAAGAACAATGTTAGAAGGGTTATGAAGATAAATGGAAATAGTAAAAAAAACAATTTGATAAGAAACAAGACACTTACCTCCTTTGCTCCCATTTAAATCATGCATTTTTAAAAGCATTATAAAGGACTGATTTTTGTCCAAGAGGCTTTCCTGTAGGAACCTAATGGTTGATTTACTTTCATTTATTCTAAATATAAAGTTGATCTTAGTTCCAGATGTTCTTAGAGTAAAACTAAGAGAAACTACAACTCTGTTTTCAAAAAACACTGTTGTAAATAACTTTAGCGGCGGTGTACAATATTAATACATGTTATTCCTGATTATATGTACTGTAGTTCCATATAAGGAAGTAAGTTACGACTCACGTGTCAGGTGGAAGATGCCATCGCACGCGTTGATGTGGGAGAGGAAGGCGTTTCCCAGGCCTTGGCCGACATGAGCACCTTTCACCAGGCCAGCAATGTCCACAACATTAAGGAATGCTGGGATTTTACTACAAGGGGGGAAAAAATGGATGAAACAGAAACCTCTTCAGCTCTGTCTTATGTTCTTTACATAGTTTCAAGATCATTTAAAGCGGATTCCTTACAAGTTGAGATCTTTTAGCATATGTTAGCACTGTTCTAAATTTCTCTAAAAATATTGGCAACAAATCAAGTAACCCACAAATATATAAAATCCATGTAAATTAGGAATGCAACAGGTAAAAAATTGGAATGACACCTGAAGGCCTAAAAAGGACTTTCATTGCCAAAATATTGCTCAGGATGATCCAATGGGTGCGAATAAAGACATCTTCACAAAAATTTTACCCTTCCAAAACATACTTACACTAATGTTAACAGCTGCTTGCCTAGATTTCAAATGTTACAGCTAACATTGTTGGAACAATAATCCAGAAGTCATTTCACCATGAAACAGTCATAGCCAGGTGTCTAGTAAAAAACGTAATCAAGAGATTCGTCCAAGAGCCATGAAACATTTCAGGATGACCTGAGTATAGGAAGTACTGTTTTTCCAATAATAATAATAATAATAATAAAACAATGAACTCTGCTGCAAATGTGTCTGTGCCCACTCACTGCATAAGATAAGACTCCACTGCTGAAGAGAAAGCATGTTGAAAAGTTTAACGTTAGCGTCGTAAGATTTTGACACATCAGCGAAATACTGGGTGAATATATTTGTGTTAGATGAGTCCAAAGTTAAACTCTTTGGATATTATTGCCCACAGTAGTTTGGAGTAAGAGCAGTTCTGCAGCTCACACCAAAAATACCTTACTAAAAGTGAAGTCTGCAGGTCAGATATGTTTAAATTAAGTAAAAATACTTTGTGTGGTATTTTATGTCTTTCCGTAATGTTTGCAAGGCGTTGAAGCGGTTGATTTGAATTTTGTGCTTAATTTAATTTTGTTTATGGTTTAAGTAATACCACTATCTCTTTTTTTGTAATGTTTGTAAAGAATACAGTAGAGACTAGTGGGTTATCATTAAACAAACAAATAGTCATGTAAGATGTAATAAATAGTTGATTTATGTGTTGTATATAAAACATGTAAAATATTCTCTTATAAGAAGCTTGTGGGATTATTTGTATTGCTGCAGATGAAAAAAAGAAGTGGGACTCACTTTTCATGCATTTGATGAATACTTTAGATCATATTGTAGCCTGAACAACTGAATTCTGTCTGCTTAAACAGCCTCAATAGATGTGCATCATCACCGGCTGTTTGATTTTTTTCCTTTCTTTGAAAGAAGAATAGAGCACCAATTGAACATCACAGCACACATCTTATAGCCACATATCAACAACATTGTTGTGTGATTTCTCACACTTACAGCACGAGAGACATCAGAGGCTACAGAGGCGAGGTGTGAATAATGCGTGAAGGATGAGACCCCATACCTGCCAGGTTTGTGGAATTGGCAGAGGAAATCATAGCGTTCATCTGGAATGGGCACTCTGCTTTCATTTGGGTCAATGGTGCAGAAGGGGAAATTTTCTGCTGGAGCCTGACTCTTTGTCAGCACGTTGAAAAAGGTTGACTTCCTGAAAACAACAACAGCACTGAGGTCAGGACATCTGAAAATGCTGCTGTGTAGATCCTTGATGGTTTGATAGGATGAACCTGAAACACTGAGGTAAACTGACTTCTTCTTCGGGACCCAAACAGAAAGTAACTCATAGTAATCCAGTGATTTTACTTCTAAAGCTAATTACACATTCCAGATAATCCTCAGGTAGATCGAGAGAACATGAAATCATCATGCTGTGATCACATGGGTACTTCTTTACTTTGTACAAGCTGTTTTAAATTAAACAAAAAATCTGACATTTAGACTTAAAAGTTCATTCAACTCAAGTATAATTGATGCACATGCCTCTGTTGATAAAAAGAAAAGCAGGAGATAGGACATAACTTTTTTTTGTCATAGAATTAAGGTAATCTGTGAGTAATGCGTTCATAATTATTACTTAAAATAGTCACTTAAAAAAACATATCTGGGCCAAATACTTAAAGTGAATTAATTATTAATATTTACATTAGTTATTATTCTCTTTTGTGTCCATTCATTTACCTACCTTCACATAAGGGTATAAGTGAAATGTCAAAAAGATTTAATCAGGATTTAATTACGATTACAGATTCAGTGATGTGAAAATTTAGACTGATATCGACAATATCCAATTTCGATATTGTTGTTATCCACATGAAAAAATGACCACAGCTGACATTGTTTCTCTGGTTCTGTTAAACACCTCAGAGTCCTGCACTGCGTCAAATATCACATGACCAGGCAACATCCCTCAGCCCTCTGGAAAAACATAGATAAACAGCAACAAGATGGAAATAGATAGTGGTTACTAATATCGGCCTATTTGTCTTATTGGACCAATACTGATATACTTAAAAAACAATGACTGGTTGATAACTATGCTAATGCAGATATATCCCAAATTATTCAGATCTAAACCTTTCTATGCACTCTGATTCATTTAATTTAATTAAACTATACATTAAACTGAATTTGAAGTGAAGATTAAAGTCAAACTATATGGCAAAGTTTGTTATCTGTGAATTTGTCAGTTCCTCTTACTTTGTGTAAGCTTCCATTATTTGCTATCCAAATAATGAAATGCTATTATGACCTATAGACCATGCTATTATGATCTATCTGAACTCATCCAGCGGAGTGGCTTGAGGAAGTTTGGTTTTATAAGAGCTAAATAGACGGGAATGAAGTTTTTCCAGTTCATGACAGATAAAGTCAGACAGTTTCCCAAGTGTAAATCATTTTAAATTACACCCAAATAACAGATGGTTTGGATCTGAACACAGTTCATTCACGAAGAGAAAGTTGGAGGGTGGACGGGTTCTACTTTGACATAAATATGTAGTGGCAGGCCACAACCTCACAACTTCTACTTCTTACATGAGGAAGAATCTGTGGTTTTGCCAGAATGAGAAATGAAAACACTGGACACTGCAAAGGGATCTGTTTGCAAAAGCCTTCAGAACCTTGCATGCTACCAACTTGTTCCAGCATATGAACAGACATCTGCAGGAAACTGGAGCTGTATGTAATACTTTCCACCACTGGAAACCACTATCCAAACTGGAGTTAAATAACTGCTAAAACAAACCTGTCAAAACTTTAATTAAAACAATCCTGGTGACTTCATTGGTAAAAAAAAAAAAACTATAATAAATTAACTAGACAACAGCTTTACATTAGAACCCTTTGTTTTCTTTAAGCTTCTTTATGAGTATATTAAAAAAGTTTTAACCCATCAGCTGATTTGATGATGACATAATCCCAAAGTTGTACCTGAAAAATAAAGCAACAGGGAATGTGTCTTGGTTTAATATGTCCTGACCTGCAAACACAATCTCAGAGGGTAAACCCTGACACAGTAGCATGGGCCCCCAACTATTGGAGGAATTTTTTTTTATATATAAACAAATGTTTTACAAAAAACCCATTTCATTTTAAAGGCCTTTAAAGATGAGATCGTTTCATACTGAGGTGTTTTAAATTGTTAGAGTTTTGTGTAGATGACCCCTGAACAGCCATTTAAAAATAATGTCATAGCTCCACCTCTGACCTTCTGCCCCAACACACTATTGCATATCTGATTTTCCAAGTTATAGACAGGTAGTATGCATGCACAATAAAGTCATGTGGTCAGACAAGCTGTTTAATATTTGGCACATAACATAATTCTATCGTATGATCTTCACAAACTAATGTCATGCTACACTATGCAGACGCTCTTTCTGCACTGATTCAGATTCACTCACTTCAGGCTGAAACTAAAAGCCTGGTAAAAACCAGCCCCTTGTTCTACGCTTTGCTTCATACAGAGGGTCTGGACCATCGACTATTGAGAAATGATTGCTGGCTAGAGGCGTGGGCTCTGTTGATGCTTTAAACGATTGGATCTGATTTTACCCAATTGCTAATGTTTAGCTGTGACGTATATAATGTGCCTCCTCAATGAAGCGTACCGGAAATTGCATGTGATGTGAACAACCTTGCGGGGTGTAGGGTCACAGCATATTTGCCGGCAGTAAAATAACTTATACATTCCTCTTGATCCGATTTTAATTGCTCAGTATTTGGAAGCGTGGCCAACACGGACTGAATGGCTTCATTCGCTTTCTTCCTCTACCATTGTCAATCTACAGCCTTATATAAGCAGACTACAATTCTAAAACAATACAGAAAATCAACATCAATCATTAGAAACTAATCCCCATGTTTATTGGTTTTCCTGGTTGAAATTCAAAGGGAAAAATTAAACTCAATGGGAGAAATCCCAGAAGGAGCACTGAAGGGAGATGAGAATCAAGCAGAATGCGAAATGAGGGAGTGATTAGGCTAGAATTACCCTACTCTCAGATTAGTAGTAACCAAAATTAGACACTGACAGCATGATTAAAGTAATGCACCCCTCCAGATGCAACAGAACTCAGTGAATTCCACACCCCTGATCCCAATACACATGCACTCTTCAAAGAAAAATAGCTTAAAAAGAGATGACTGGATTGCGCAGAGAACACTGTTCCCTCCCTTTCCTCTCATTTACACCCAGGAAATGTGATAGAGTTAGCCGTTTTAAATCTAACAGAAAATTAAGAAATTCCAAGGTAATTTCCATTCATGCAACAAAACATATGCTGCTCTTTATCTTTTTATATTAAAATTAGGATGGGCATTTAATGTTGATGTGTTCATTGAATAGAAATGGTGAGAGTTCTCAATTCTGATACATGCATGGAGTAGGAAGAAAAATCTATAAAGTTTTCTTTTTAGATCCAAGGAAAGTTTTTGTTCCTGGTCGGTTGAGTGGTGCACTTTTGAATCAAAGAAAATGAATGAAACGTTTTGCTTGCTGTCGTCTAATCATAGATTTTTCATAGAAAAAGATTTGCATTTAGTAGAACAACTGTAGAACCTCCGGAAAATGTTTCATAGCTTTTGCGTAATCTTTTGTAATCAAGACAAATGGCGACAATAACCCTAACTCATAAATAATGAATTCTTGTAAACCTTAACTCTCTGCAATCTTCCTTACCCCCCCCACCAAAAAAAAAACATATAAAAGAAGACAGGACAAGTAGCTTGGAGAGAACAAGGAATCTGATAGGCATGAAAGGAAAGACCAGAGAAAGGAGAGCACATGGTTTCCGATATTTATCAGCAGTTGCAGTGTAAGACGACTGAAATGAAGATCATTTTTCCAAAGTTTTGTTTGCATTGGGGCATGCATTCGTTTTGGAGAAAAGACTTTTTACAAAACCTCTTCATACTTTTAAAGTTCTGCTTTTACAGTGACACGTGACTTGCAACAATACTCTGCTCTGCACATATTACTGTTTGTATGATTAAAAAAAAGAAAGAATGTAACTCTGATGTAGAGAGAAGGCCATTATAGCCATACTTACCCAACATTGGGCAATCCGACAATCCCTATCTTCAGAGAAGTCCCAAACCTTCCAATCAGCGGCGGTGGCTTCAGTGCATCATCTCCTTTGGCCTAATGAAGACAACATCGACATGTCTGCAGTCAAAATCAGCACTTGCCATTATACATAAACGTTCTTTGAATGAAACCTTTCTTCTTTCACAAAACACACCTTTTTCGGAGCCATGTCTCTCACTCTTAAACTCAGAATCGACTTCCACAGCAGATGGCACACTCAGAAAAGTACATTCATTCACAGGAGGGGAGCTCAGTCCTTAAACATAACCAGCCTGACTGCAAGCGCTTCAGCTCCAACGCTGTCTGCATGCACTCAAAATAGAAACATGCAGCATGTGGAAATGTAAGTTGACACTGTAAGCTGGCGAGCTGACCTGCACCTCCATATTTAGCTGTCGATAGTATCACTGTGGGTTAATGAGCAGCTATAAAACCCACCCTGTGCAATGTATTTGGAAAAGGCCATTTAGGCCTGGTTAGAGGCTCGGCAGCATTAAAGGCAGGACCTTTATGTAACACAGTTAAAGATCAACTTTATGCCTTGTCGACTTTGTCTTTTTGAAATGGGTTTTGCCTCAGTCAGATTAAATATATCCTGCTTTCATTCAATGGAGACAAATTTGCAGATCTGCCTCTGCAGGCAACCAGGCCCATACTGTTTGCCTGAGCTGAAAAAAATAAAACTGATTTATTAATCAATCTTGAGTGGTGCCTAGGAAGAGATAGTGGTATTTTTGTCAGGATGAACAATGTTGTTGATGTGTTTTCTTATTGTGGGCCTTGTTTAGTCTTCCAAATTACAGAGTGAATATGCTGGAAAACTTTCTGCAAGTTCTGTGAAAATCTTAAGGAAAATAGAAAATGAAGAAAAAACATTGTCTGATTGTAGACAAAGCAAAATTAAAGTGTAGAAACCGTTTCTAGACAACAACAAAAAAAGAACAAATTTCAGGGTAAAATCAACAACATACACTTTTCATTGGAGTAGATGGAGCTGTCAGACAGGAAGCAGCACAGATTCACAGCGCAACATCCCTTCACACACAATTTACCCGGTCCCCCTTAGAGAGGAACAGGTGTAGCCACATGGGCGCACGAAATTACAACAATTAGTTAAACATCCTCAAATAAACTTCCTTCCACAGACGTATAAATTGAGGCGTGCGCAACCAGCGAGCCCTGGCCCAATCCAGTAAAGCTTGCCTGGGTGTAGCATGCAGAAAATGAGCTCCTAATAATCTGGATTTGAGGCAAAGTGCATTTTGCGGGGAAAAACTCAGAAATGAATAGATCTGAATTAATCATTTATCTTTTGTTGATGGATGCACCCCCACTTAGACTCGTCACAATAGATGCAGAGCGTTTTGTTCGACCAAATAAATCATTCCCATTGTTTAAGGTACATTGATCAATCTAATGGCTTGTAATGGGCTCTTAATTGCCACAGAGAAGTGCTCACGAATGCAGCGCGGTATTACAGATTCAACTCTGAGTTTTCACTCGAGTGACGAGGAAAGAGTGTGTTCAGTCTTCTAGTTCCATTAAAGAAAAAAAAGAAGCTTTTATTCTCCAAACATATTGATTTATTTTTGCATTAATAATTAATTCATTTGCTTATTTATTTATTAATTTATTTAATTATTGAATATAAACCAAATTAATCTGATCACAGATCTCCTTAAAATAACAATTATTTCTGTAAATTATTTTCAAACTTTTTTTATTACTATTGTTGTATTTGCTGTGATGGAATTATGCATTTCCAGAATCCGAATGAATCTAACTTTATTTTTAAAATACATTAAAATCGACAATCAGTTCTGCATGTTACAAAAGTTGCCAGCATCCAAACAATAATTTGCCACGGTTGCAAAATAAAACGATTTAATTTCTCTCTTGGCAGCGTTCACTTCCTGATGAGGACGATTTTTATTCACCCCCTCCAAAGGTGCATGGGAGGCTCTGGAGCAGGAGAAAAGGAAGAGCATTTGAGCAAATTGCGCCTGTGTTTACTGGCAGCATTCACATCACATAATAGAGCATTATCAGCCCGTTTTTGAATACGGTGATTCACATCCTTTGGTCAAGCTGTTTTTTTTCTTCACTGGAAAATTGCTTTAACTTAAAAAATAATAATAATAATAATAAATTTAAAAAAGACGAATCGCACCAGAGCAGGTCACTTTTACTTTGTGTCTTTATCTCCGAGCGTTTTAACAAGCTTCTATATGCATGCTTGTTGACGAGTCAATTGCAAAGTATTTATAGTTTGAAAAAAATATATATATATAAAAATAAGACGGCGTCCTCTTCGTTGTGCTCGTTTAATTGGATGTGCAATTAGGCTGGAAATGCATGTTAAGTGCATGCAGTGCATGGCCCTTTGCAGGATGCAGAATTTAAATTCCTGCTATTGAAGAATTTTGCAACAAGCGCTGATAAGACAAGCTGTCGTTGTTAATTAACCTCTCACCTGCACTCCCCGACAAGTGCGCAGGAGGAAACGCGTGCGCCAAAGCAAAAAAAAAAAAAAAAAAAAAAAAAGATCAACACGTATGCAACCTGGAAGGTAATAAGAAAAATGGAAAGCTAATCCATTAAGATGTGTGTCTCCAAATCTGATTTGGATTGACATGCGGTTTTACGCCTTCCGCTTTAATGGGAGCGCCCACTCCAAACTTCATCCATCCCCCCACTTATAAATTCTTCAACTATGATTTATCAAATTAATAGAATAAATAATATCCTCTGAGAGCAGCTGGTATTTTTTCCCAACCAGCAGCATGGCATGCATGACACATATCACTAGCAGCAACCAGCCTGTTTGGATAAAGTAATCTCCAAGTTAAACCAAAACAAATTTTAAATGCTGTATTGCCCATGATCTGAATATCGAAAATAAGGATGGAAGCTCAGAGCAGAGCCACCAAATGCTTTTAATAAAATGAGCGAGACGCTTACCTCCTGGAGATCTGAGGCGCGAACTCTATTCTGCCATCAAAAAGAGAGGGAACATTGCGCCCTTCGTGTGAGAATGCGTAAAAATAAACTGCGTGCATTTAAAAAAAAAATTTGATCAAATCGCGCCTTTGGGTGACAGTCTGAGGCAAGAGGCTGCACGGTACATGATTGACGGCGGGGTTGTTGGTGTTTCTCTCTGCGGTCGCGCTTCTCATTGGCTGACAACGAACCCCCGACCAAGAATGCGGCCGCGAGATTGGCTGCCCGTCCTCTCCAGCTGTACTTCAAAGAACACGCTCGCTACAACTAGGTAGTGTCGGGGTAGCTGCGAGCCAAGAGAGAAACAAACCCGTGTGACCCGAGTCACAACGCGGTGAAATCTCAATCACATTGGAGTCATACAGCCTCGACACCGCGGACACTCTCGGCGCTGCACAGAGCCCGGATATGGCTACGTCTATACTGGGGGTGAGTCTGACTTCAGCCGCCTAAAAAAGTTATTTTCTTTCTGAGAAAACTGAGAAACTTTTTTTTTTGTTTGTTTGTTTTGTTTTTTGGTTGTTGTATTTTTTTTATTTTTTTGCATGTTTGCTTTTGTTGTTAATCACAAATTAAAAGTTTGTAAAAGAAGAAAAGTGTTCACATTGTGGCACTTTTAACTTTAAAGCAAACTTGGACAGATTGCAGATATATCAACCTTTTATTCGACCATTTTCTGAGGATTCTTATAAATAAAGTTTCGCAACCATCAGTATGAAAAGTGTGTGGCGTTTTGATATTTTGCTTGTGTTTAGAAAACGTATTAAAACTGATCTGTGCTCAGATGACTGGAACATATATTTCTGTGTCAATAAATTATCAGTGGCATGTCTTAGGAATATAATTACTTCATAAATACTCCATATTTAGCTTCTCACAGTATTTGCTGCTGCTTGTTTTTAAAGAGAAACTTTGTTCTGTGTGCCCTCAGGAAGAGCCACGGTTTGGAACTACACCCCTCGCAATGCTGGCTGCAACCTGCAACAAAATCGGCAACACCAGTCCTCTGACAACTTTGCCAGACTCCAGTGCTTTTTCCAAAGGCGGATTTCACCCGTGGAAAAGGTCCTCCTCCAGCTGCAACCTGGGATCCAGCCTGCCCGGTTTCACGGTGGCGACGAGCCGAGCCTCAACTGGACTGACGCCGACCAGCGGCGCGGGCAACAGCGCCTTCTGCTTAGCCTCCAGCTCGCCGACTTCCTCCGCGTTTTCCACCGAATACAGCGGTCTGTTCTCCAACTCTGCCGGCGTCACGACGCAGGACTCCGGCCAGTCCGCCTTCATCTCCAAAGTGCACACGTCGGCGGAAACCCTGTACCCGCGGGTGGGGATGGCGCACCCATACGAGTCGTGGTACAAGTCCGGCTTCCACTCCACCATCTCCGGCGACGTCGCCAACGGTGCATCCTCGTGGTGGGACGTCCACAGCAACCCCGGGTCGTGGCTGGACGTGCAGAACCCCGCCGGCACACTCCAGACCTCGCTGCACTCCGGGACGCCCCAGGCCATCCACTCACAGCTCAGCGGCTACAACCCGGACTTCTCCTCGCTGACGCACTCGGCGTTCAGCTCCACCGGGATCAGCCCGTCCGCGTCTCACCTGCTGTCCACCAGTCAGCACCTGTTAACGCAGGACGGCTTCAAGACAGTCATTCCCACTTACACGGACGCTTCCGCCGCCAACGCCATGATTTCAGGCGGCACTTCAGGAATAAGTAGCTCATCACGGTCCTCCAGGCGGTACTCTGGCAGAGCGACGTGTGACTGTCCGAACTGCCAGGAGGCCGAGCGGCTGGGGCCCGCCGGGGCCAGCCTACGGAGGAAGGGACTGCACAGCTGCCACATCCCGGGCTGCGGTAAAGTCTATGGGAAAACATCCCACCTGAAGGCGCACTTGAGGTGGCACACCGGCGAGCGGCCTTTTGTGTGCAACTGGCTTTTTTGCGGCAAAAGGTTCACTCGGTCCGACGAGCTTCAGAGACACCTGCGCACCCACACCGGCGAAAAACGGTTCGCCTGTCCGGTGTGCAACAAGCGCTTCATGCGCAGTGACCATTTGAGCAAGCACATCAAAACGCACACGGCGGGCGGAGGGGGCAAAAAGGGCAGCGACAGTGACACCGACACCAGTAACCTGGAGACCCCGAGGTCCGAATCCCCAGAACTTATTTTAGAGGGGGTGAACCCCAGAATCACAGTTAAGGATCAGTCTCCTCATGACGAACCGTGAGGTTTAACTCTCCAAAACCAACAACAGACAGCAGCTTATTGAATAAACTGCACAATGAAAACGGGTCCAATTTCACAGACTTTAAAAAAAGGGGGGGGAATATTTCCAAAAGCAACTGCAAAATTTAAAAAAAAAATATATATATATTCTTCTCTGGCGTGATGAGTATGTCATTCGTAAATTCATCCTAAAGAAAACTTTAATTTACTGTAGGAATATTTGGGAGGGGGAAAAAAAATGAAAAGGATGTTGAGAAAATGCTGCGCCAAACCCTGTTGAACTTTGCTTGGACAGTGTTGTATATTGACGACTTAAAAAAAAAACAAAAAAAAACAAACAAACAAAAAAAAAAAAATCAAGTGTGTTATTTTTCATGTAAATGTTATAGGCTCTGATTGTTTTCTTCGTGTTGGTATCCTGGAAATCAGGGAGTTTTAATTTTCGACGCACTTTTGTGGATATGTATGTAACACAGCTTTTCAAAACTTCTGTTAATCATTTTTCTTTTATTTCTTTGCTAAAAAAAAATAATTATCTATATATAAATGTTTACCTGTATAAAGTCACACGTATAAAACCTTCATTTATCGTAATTAAAACATGTTTAAAACATGCCGTGTGATGTAGAGTTTATATTTATTTGTCAGGATTTAATGTAGAAAATAATTTTATATATATTTTCTAAATTTAACCCCTAAAATACTTTTTTTGCTTCCATGGTTTCCCCTATGGAATAAATTAATGTTTAATGCCCCGGAAAAGACATTTCATGCCCAAATGAAAATCTTGTTAAACGGTATTAATTATGACTTGGAGCACGTCGCAGCCCCATGTGTCTTGTATTTGCGGTTAGGGGATTCGTGTCTTATCAAATATCTAATTAATCTCCGAGACATCTATTGTTCACTTTCACTTTATCGGGGGCTCCGCTGACAAAAGTCCTCGGATTTTTATTCTAATTGTTCAAATTAACTGCTTTAATTTGCATAGCAAATATTGCTAAAATAAAAAATTATGGACATCTTTTTTTTTTTTGCAGGAAAACATGGATATAACGGGAAGAGCGTTATTTCTTTTACTGGCGAGGGAAAGAAGGGGGCAAAAAGTCAAATGCAAATGTTGAATTTTAAATGCTTTCTGCGCGCCGCAGTCAAATGGTCCCTGTGTGTTATTTGAATATCAGTGGCCCCGCACTGAAAAGGTTCAAGGATGCTCTCTGACTTCTTTGTGCTTACCCAGTGCAGCGTCCGACTCCCAAAGAAAGAGAGAGAGAGAGACGGGGAATAATTACAGCATGAATCCAGGACTGGGAATACATCATGGAAGAGCATCTCACCCAGACAAGCCTCCATTTTTACCCCCCATAAGTAGGATGTTAAATTGAGCAGAAGGCCATTGGGAGGGAAATTATTTTCATTTCCTTTTGTGCAACTGCGTTTTTTCAAAAGGAAAACTATGACATTAAGCATTCAATTTGTTCTTAGCAAAAACACATAAAAAAACAAAAGAAAGAACACAAAAGAAAACTGTCTGATTTTGTTGATTCAATTGGCCGGCTTAGCAAAATATCAAAATTATTTTACAATTGACACAAAAAATGTTTTTTTTAATAGCTCGATTAAGATATTTTAAAAAATGGAGCAAAAAAAAAATTGCACACAGTGTCTGTATAAAATGACTTTGTGACTTGCAGAAAATGTATAAACCAGCGGTTTTCTTAATGTATTTTTTTTAATGCTAAATTTTACTTTTGGTTTGAGAGGAAACATAATTGGTCCATTTAATTTTAAACACAAAGAAGCGTCACATTGATTAATTTCACCTCTATTCAGTAGCTAAAAGAAAGACTTTTTTAATATATATATATAAAAAAAAATTTATATTAAATATTACATTGTTTTGCTATTTTTTTCAATTTGTTTTATTAATCTTTTCCGTGCACACACACACACACACACACCTTTGTACGCAAATAAGAGAACAATAAGAATCATTCCACATTAAATGTATAGTATTTATTTGAAAGGAATTAACAGGCTTCTATGCTGCATTGCGGAGTTAAAGAACAAAAACGATCACAGATGGAGAATAAATCACAGAAAGTTGTTTTTCATGAAGACTGTTGATAAATATTAAATTCAATTCTACGAACAAAATTGTTTCCAATAACAGTTTATACATCTCTAATAAAATCACGGCTGAGAGCGCACCGAGGCGCTTGTTGACATTTTCTGTTCACTGCTTCCCCCTAGTGGAGATAAACTAGACTAACGCGCAGTTTGTGCACCAAAGATTCCAACCAAGATCCTACAGGATTTCCAAATCTTATCAATCATGTAAAACAACACAAAAACATGCCTGCATTTTCTTGCATTAAAAGTATAAAGAGAAAATTTTAGATAAAAAAAAAATGTTAATATTTTCTTTTTACCCTCTCCCTGCTTCTCTCTCTCCTATCCCTACTCCTGCTCCTAGTTCTTCCCCGAACTTCTCTTTCTTCTCTCCTCTCTCTGCTTCTGCTCCTCCTATCAGCTGTTCTGCCTTTGTTTCCGTCTGTGCTTCTTTTGCTCCTCTCACCGTCTCCACTGTCACGTCTGTCTTTATCCCGGTCCTCCCTGCCTCTCTCGCGGCTTCTACTTCTGTCCAATCCAGCCATAGAGCTGCTGACTTCCTGCCTGTCCCTGCTGTTGCGCCTCCTTCTCTCTTGACCTCCCTCCAGCTTGATCTTGTTCTCAGGGCTGCGATTGCGACTCCTGCTCCTTCCCTTTTCTGTCCTTCTTTGTCTATAATCTCCAAAGTCCTCTTTAGCCCTCCTCTGTCCAGCGTGGGGGCTCTGTGGCCTGCTTCTGTGAGAGGAGGCCTTTTTCTGACTCTTGACTCTTCGCTCGCTCTCTGAGCTGTTATCCCGACGGGAATCTTCTTTCTTGTTCTTCCTCTTATGGCCCTTGGACTTGCCGTGGCCGTCTGAATCGGAGTCGCTGTCACTGCTGCTGCTGTTGGAGGAGTCGCTCGAGCTGTCGCTGCTATCCTGCTTTTTCTTGTGCTTCCTTTTGCTTTTCTTCTTTTGTGTTTTGCTCTTCTTCTTCTTCTTGGCCTTCTTTTTATCCAACCGGTCAAGTTTTCTGTAAAATGCGGGGGGAAAACACCCCAAAGAACACTCATTTTAAATTTTCTACTTTTAATGAATAACTGCAAAGTTTGCTAAATGTTTACAGTAGATAGAAAAACACAAAAAAAGTCAATCTATTTACAAAAACCCCCAATAAGATTTAATACACCTTTTAAACCTATTGATTGGATTTTTTTGTAATGCAAAAACGTGATTGTGTATTTTATCAATATGAGAGTTTCTGATATACATTCTCAGATATCTTTAAAACGAAGAGGTTAGCAAAATAATAAAAAAAAGAAAATGTTGAATTTGTTGTTACCTGAGCAGTTTCTGTTTCTGCTTGGTCGTTAATGATTTCAGAAACTCCACCTCTGGATCATCTTCTTCGTCACTGGCAACATATTCCTTATAAAGCATAAACATTGAAATTATTGCTGCAGTGAGAATATTAGTTTGCACATTCAGATGTATATAAAATTTTATGTAGGGACTAAATAAATTTAAAAAAAATAGATATTTTAGCAGTTTTATTTGAGACTAATAACAACCAACATGTGAAGGCATCATCAGATCTTGCACTTTATGATAAAACCAAACTTTCATGCATTTGTAGGCATTTTAGATGTTAGAGCAACACATGCTAAGTGAACAATTGTTAAGTGGAGAAAAAATGTCCACTCAGCTATTGAGATATCTTCCTACTAGGTGTATATACAAGAGACTGCTCTCCACATGGCTTGTGGCAATGCAGAGACAGTATCACTTATGGTTTTATTTTAATAATGAATGTTTTCTGGTCACTAAGAGGCACCTGAGCTGTGGATCCATGCAGCTCCTCCAGTGTTCGCATCAACTTCTAAGCTGCCTCTTTGATTAACGCTCTTTTCACCCGGCCATTCAGTTCAAGATGACAACCAGTCGTTACGGTTGTCAACCGTAACGACTGGTTGACAACTGAGCAGTACTCTGCAATTGTTTTAAACTAAAACTACGCTTTGAACTTCTTCACATCTTCCTCCCTGACCCGTCTGCTGTATTCCTTCCCGTCTGCATTTTCATAATGCCGTTTGTTCACTAACGGCATTAGTGAGGTGAACCTGAGGTGAACAGCTCTGTGAAGCCCTGAGCTGTTCACCTGTGTACTACTATACAGCTCTGGAAAAAATTAAGAGACCACTGCACTGAACCCCATTGAAAATCTCATGGTTGTTCCTCCAAATATTGATTTCCAAACTCTTCCTGAGTTAAAACATTACTATTGTTGTTTCTAAATGAATGCAAAATTGTTTTCTCTGCATTATTTGAGGTCTGAAAGCAATGAATCGTTTTTGTTATTTTGACCATTTCTCATTTTCTGCAAATAAATACTGAATTTCTGCTTGGAATTTCAGAGACATGTCAATAGTTCATAGAATAAAAGAACAATGTTCACTTTGCTCAAACATATACCTATAAAAAGCAAAATCAAAGAAACTGATAATTTTGCAGTGGTCTCTTAAATGTTTTTTTTTCCAGAGCTGCATATATGCATGTGTTTGTATATTGCCTTGTGCACACCAAGATGACAGTGAGACAATTACCTGTGCTGGATCACAAACAGTAGAACTCCTATCAAGGACACATTTCTTCAGGGCAAAGCCACTGTTCCGCATCTCAGCCATTAACTCGGAGGGGTGCATCGACGGGCCTGTTGGCACAAATCACAGCCTCTGAGTCCCATTGATGTGGGAACGCATACAGTCCGCTATCTCCACAGTGGGAATTTCAGAGGCGGCTTTGTTAACAAAATGGGACATCAAATCAACTCACTCCACTTCCGGCTGAGCAAATCATACAATATCATTCTCTGCCAAAGCAGCAGTTAAGGGAATCAGAATACACAATAATTACATTTTTTTCTCCTGGCACAGGAGGGGGACCATTACGGCACTCCACCATCAGCCCCACTGACTGGACTCTCCCAGGGTAAACATTATTACTTTACAACTCAATTCGCTGATTGCAGAACTCAGAATCAGCTCAAGGCAGGGAAGCTGGAACTGAAGCTGAGGAGGAAAGTGCAGCAAGAAGCCAGACAGATAAAAGCTCCTGCAGAATGAAAGAGCTAGGCCATGGGCAGGCTTCTCAATCTCACCAACACAAGGCATGCTGCAGAAATATGTCAGCAGAAATCATGTTTCATCATTCATAACTCACCTGTACAGCAACATAAACTCAAACCTACCAACCTATACTTGTTTGATGTCCAAATAAAGCTTGCACTGGGCTGAATTATGACAAAAATGACAACAATATTGTAGGAGGATATTTAAAACTGCATTACCTGCTGTTTCGTCTGTGGCCACCGAGCTAGCGTTGATCCCTGACAGTCCGAACAGCGGGCACTCTCTGTCCGTGTTCACATGGCCCCACTTGTGACACTTGATGCATCTCACGTTGCGCACCTTGAGAAACAGAGCAATCCTATTTATTTTATTTACATAGCAACAAACATCATTTCAAGACACTGTACAAGACAAACATTTGCAATTTATGTGAAAAATGTCCAAATTTGAATCAAAATACAGACAAAATCTTATAGTCAGAATTATGTACATACAATTAGTTTCTAATTATAGCACAAAAAGAAATCGCTGAAGTTTAATATAACTATCTGAACACTGAAGATTAAGATAATGTACTCTAAAAACAAGAACAAGTTCAATAGTTGTTTCAAGTTATGCTCTTAAAACCAGAGGGTTTGTCAAAATTGCTTGACTCTCTCCAATAATACAAGCAGAGATGCACAACCAGGCTTTCCCAGTCCACTACTGATTCCCAGATTTCAGCTTTAACTATATTTTTTTGTAGGACTATAAAATATTAAAGAAAAACATGCTGCATATTCCCTAATTAATCATAGTACCTTTTAATCCAACCCACAATGAAAGAATTCATGGACTTATACATTGAAGCATAAGTCCATAATATTTACTAAAGTCAGAAAATGCATAAAACTAAGCATTGTTTTTCAACTGGGGAGAGTTCTGAGGAATTTAATATTTTGTTTTTGTGTATTAGACATGTTGACCATGGATCAGAAGCAATCAGTTGAAAACTGGTTAAATCCAATCTCTGCCCTGTTAACCAGTGCGTCACCAAAAAAACAAATTTGCTCTCAGCGTTTTTTCAAAACTCTTTGTCTCCAGGGTAACTTTATGAAAAGAAATGTTACATTTAAATGCTCAATCAGATTCAAATGTAAATGTACAAAGGAAAAGAAAGACCAAACTCAATGTTTAGAGTTGTTTCTTTAGAACACGTTCTTAGGAGGTTTCCATGACTTTGAGGCAAACACTGATTATGTATATGCAGGGGCACTGCCAGGAATCTTGGGCCCCCTGACAAAAAATTAGATTGGGCCCCCCCTGCGCAGCTGCTGTTACAATTTTTTGAGTCTATTTGATCCATAAAAAGCATCACAATTTTAAAGGCTTGCAACTTGCTTTCTTTGGTCCAATACCGATACTAGCACAATATTTACTGCTCATGAATTTAACATCCAACAGTCCGCATACAGTATGAAAGTAGGTAGCTTAAATGTTTTCTTTTAGTTTTAGATTACTGAAATGTCTCTCCCCATGAGCAACAGTCATAGGCAACATGCAAAATATACATGAAGCAATCCAGACTTCTCAAAAAATACTATGTAGTTGCATTTTATTCAAGCTGCAGTATAAAACTTTAATAAAAAATATGTTTTCTCGATATTTGTTAAAGCTGTCACCATGTCGTGACAGTTTTTTATGAGACAGATAATCTGTGAAAAGATCAATCTCCTCCCCCTTGTCCTTGAGCTGCTATTACTGGTTAAAGTAATGCCCCGTTCTGACCAAAAACAACCAATCAGAACCAGGAAGAGGGTCTTGGCGCTGTCAATTAACCTCATTCACTCACTGCTAAATGTGCAATAGTCTGTAGCTAAGCTAACTATGTCAAATGGTTAATAATCTCACAAAGTCTACCCACCTCTCTTGGAGAAAAACTGGGTTACAAATTGACACTCTTACCTTTTTCTCTCTCTCCCTCTCCCTATTGTATTTTTTTTTTTTTGAAAACTTGATTTTATAATTTTTCTTAGCAGCATGGTAACTGCCACAGTCGTTCTTGTCTTTCACTGTCTGCTGCTGAACATCGTCACTGTCAAGCGCGCCAAGCAGGAACGAACCATTTCATGCAGATCCAGGGGGGTTCAGGGCAAATATGGATGTGTGTTTTTTGGTCTGAGAGTGGTAACATTAAATTTTTATTGCTAAAAACAACCTTCAAAAACATAATCTAATTAACTTTGTAATCGACAGGGCCCCAATTTTTTATTTTTATTTCTATGAACAAAAATAAATAAATATTATGGAGGGACCCCAGTTGGTCAGGGGCCCTTTGAATTGTCATAACTTTTCCCCCCTATACGGCGCCTCTGTGTGTATGTGTCGTAACCTGTCCAGTGTTTGTACTAAACTTAATGACTTTTTCCCCCTCGAAAAATAAAAGTTAAGCAAATACGGTAATAAAGCCAAGTGCTCTGGTGAAAAGCTTGGTTTTACATGTATAAATAAAACAGGATTAGCAGGTGTCTAGTTATACTAAAAGGCTGTAAAAATAAATTGCAATTTCAGCATTCTTGGAACTTCATTCCTTTTTAGCTTGAATATTTATTCTGCACTCCCTAATTCTACTGAACTTCTAGACTTCATTACCTTCAGGTCTTTTTTGGCTTTAGTTCTGACAGAAATTTTCTCCTCCTCTATAGATATATTTATTTATAGTTACTCAACTTTAGAACCGTTGCGTCTTTGTGCTGTTACATTTATTTCAGTGATGATCAAATCAATCTGTCAACATTTTAAAGCTCCAGAGTTCTCCATGATTGCCTTGGACTACCGATATAAAAGAAAATACTCAAAAAATAAAATATCCAAACTAAAAATTTCTACTTTTTTATCTGTACATGGATGAACAAACAAAATATTCAGTTGAGTTTAGTAGAGATTACATATAGGTTTTTGTTGTGTGCTAATGGTGTAATCCTTTCATTTTCTGTTAAGACTGTTTTTACTTGTATAAACAAAACTTTTCTCTCTATCAAGGAACCCAAGGCACATTTTTTTTCTTTTAAAGTCAAGGTTTATTACATTTAAGTGCTGAATGCTATAAAGTGGTTTTGCATGTTGTTTGTTCAAGTGGGAATCATGTGTCAGTGTGTCCATGCTCGTTAAAGAAGGAACTTATTATCTGGCTTTTCATGTGTGAATTTAATGGCATTTCTTATTTACTGGGGGAAAAAAATGCAATTGCAAAACTGTGTTTTTTCAACATGATCAAAATATCAAATACATTTTGCGCACATTTCTAAAGGAAATGCAGCTGGTATGACTTCAGTTTAAGCTCTTCGTGAGTCTAATGTGAAAACATTTCTAACATTGTTGTCAGGAGACAGCGATGTAAACACAGTGAGACAGTGATGCAAGGCCTTGGGCTTTTAGTGTGCATATGTTTCGGTGGGCTGCATTTGGCAAACCTCTGTTGTGACATTATCGGTTCGCTGATGACAGACGTTTTTTGTTAATTCTGACATGAGAAAATCTGCTTAAAATAAAAATCATCTGTTACCTGGATACCAAATGGCTGATCTCTAATATTCATGTCATCTTTCGCATACCTACGAGATAAAAATAAGGCAAGATGAAAACGACAGATTGAAATTCTGACTACAAATGTTACAAACCACCACTTACTTCTCTCGAGGAGCCACCTTCTGCCATTCAAATTTGCAGTCTTCTTCTCCTTCCTAGGAAGCAAACTCTTTCAGTATTAATTTTCTTCAATGGTTGATACTACTCAGATTATTTTACAACCTAATCTATAAAATAACATTTTAATCTGCAAGACATTTGAATTTTCTAAGACTGCAAAGAAGACAGTTATAATTCCAGAGGATATGGGATTGTTTTAAGCTACATCCTGTTCAAAAATGAGACACCATGTTTATAATACTTATTTGTAAGTGATAAGAACATCGAGATAAGAGATGTATCAAAACATGGGTATTTACTAAAATACAAAAACAATGATTTACATTCTTTTTGAGAAACATATAAAGTTGAAGCCTTAATTTTAATTACATTGTAATTAATTTACCTCTTTCTTCTCCTCTTCAGGTCAGAAGCAAGTTTTGGAGAATTAAAGAAAGAAAAACAAATATTAAACCCTCAAAGACTTTAAGAAGTTGAAATGCAGTGATGATATTTTGAAGAGCTGCTCTGAGCAAGAGATAATTTACCTTTGGATGCTCCAGGAGGAGCTTCGTACATAAAATTGAGTCCATTTTTAACACGATCATCTCCCATCAACAGCCTGCAGGTTAAAAGAAAAAAACCCCCAAAACATTGCACTTCTTTTTAAAACTCAGAATTAAGATGCACAATATATGACGTTGTAGCAGTCCTTAAGAAAGATTTGTTTCAAAATTCCAACACTAACCTGTTATTGTATGTGTCCTGTTCTTTCAAGTATGCCTGCATAAGGTCTTCCTGCTTCCTTTTCTCGAACGTCAATTTCTGTTCGGCAATCCATACCTACAAGAGAAAAAGACAGGAGTATTAATAGCATATTTTCTTTCTATTTCCCCATACATATAACATTAAAAACTCAAAAACATAAAACTACTCTTAAGACCAAAATAGTGCTAAAAACATCTTGTTATTACAATTACTGCGTTTTAAGAAGAAAATAAACAAGTTCATGGCATTAAGAAGGAAAGCATTTAAAGCTTGGTTATTTAGTAAATGCGTGAAGTCTTTAAAAAATAGATTTTTCATATTCCAGAAAGTGTACATTTGGACATTATTTAAAAATATATATATATCTAAATGTTCAAGGTATTGAAGGTATTAAACTGAAGGTAAGATAACATAAAGATGTTAGGGTTGAATTATTTTCATTTTAATAATTTTAATAGAACAAACTGCTATTATGATGCAAAACACTCGAAAATTGACTCGTCAGTTAAAACATTCAATTTAATCTGCTAAACTATTCCTAAAACCAAGACCACAACAAACACACCTTAGAAGCTGAGGTGCATTTCCTGATATTTTGTGATTAGAGAAATGTTGGCTTTTGTTTCTGATCGTAAGTAGCACGTCTACGGCTAACTGGCTAAGCTAAAGCTCCTTAGCCTCAACTATGCTAACGTTTACGGCGAAACACCTCTTACCTTTTTAATATTCGATTTCGAAGCAGGATGAAAATCCTTTTTACACATAAAATTAGCAAACGACTTCCCCATGGCGGCTGTTAAGCACTGTAAAAAGACCAGTTAGTTGTTGCGTTACGTTGAGCTAAAGTAGCCACTAGTAGCTTAGCTTCCCTTCGCTTGTAAATAAAACCCAATGAGCGAGATGAAGTTGGGTTCATGTTGGCATAAATAAGGTCACGTGTAAAACTCGTCATCAAACGCACACTACCTTTTTTATATTATATTATATTATATTATATTATATTATATTATATTATATTATATTATATTATATTATATTATGAGTTAATTATTCATATGAAGCTTGTCTTTACATACACCACATAATAATAATAATAATAATAATAATAATAATAATAATAATAATAATAATAATAATAATAATAATAATAATAATAATTAGTCAACTGTCATTGAGTCCATTTTTGAGTGAATAATTATTAGGGATGATTATCAAATCATGATTAATGATTGTATTCTAATATATAATCGTTATATATTCTTATTCTATTTAATTTCACTCCGAATAAGAAGTTTCTTTTTTTACTACGAATCTAAGCCTAACTTCATCTTTTTGTCACGTGACAGTCCTGCTTCCGTATCAGTGCTGAGAGTTGGATTGACTGCTGAAATCCTGCAGGCGAGCAAGAATAGAAACCGATACTGACAGCTGCCAGACGACTCCTCTGGTAGTATGGCCTTCTTATATACCGTTTTAAAAGTATATCGTTGCTTTGTCGTGTATAAGTGGCTGCATTTGTTGGGATTGTCATAAAGTAAGGGGTTGACAAACTTTACTACTTTCTCCCACCTACTAGTCTGTGTTTGAAATGTTTCCATCCTCCTGTGACACCTTTGTGGCTCTGCCTCCTTCCTCTGAGGGACATCGCATAATCTTTGGGAAAAACTCGGATAGACCCTGCGATGAAGTCCAAGAGGTTGTGTATTTTCCTGCCGGAGACTATGGTCCAGAGGAGAAGGTTGAGGTAGGTGTCACATTCATTTAGTTGCTCATGACTGCTCCTCGCTAAGTATGAAACTTAATAACTTTTTAAAATCTCCCTTTCTTTTTGTGAAAAAGTGCACATACATACAGATCGAGCAGGTTGACCACACCTATGCAGTTGTGCTGAGCAAGCCAGCATGGCTGTGGGGGGCTGAGATGGGTGCAAATGAGCATCAAGTGTGCATTGGGAATGAGGCAGTATGGGGCAGAGAGAGTGCTGATGGAGAGGAGGCTCTTCTTGGAATGGACCTTGTCAGGTGATATGCCACACAGACATGTCAATAACCCTTGAAACTTTTCACTTTTGTCATGGATTTCATGGAAATAATTGTTCATAATACTGCAAGTTTTTTTTTTTATCAAAGAAAATCTGCGGTGTCCATTTGTATTCAGCCTACTCCGAGTCATGCACTGCAGTATAAATAAAGTATTTTATGAACTGAGCTGTAGTGGCATTTACACCTATCTGACATAGCTAGAAAATAAAATTGACAACTATTACAATAACTTTGTATCTTAGTCCAGGCTTTCTAATTATTTCTGATCAAGTTTGTGAAATAATAGGAAAATGTGATCCTTAAATTTTACAGACTTGGTCTTGAGCGAGCTGGCACGGCTGAGAAAGCTGTTGATGTTATCGCTGCGTTGTTGGAGATGTATGGTCAGGGAGGCTCATGCATGGAAGATCAGAGTGAGTTCACCTACCACAACAGCTTCCTCATCTCAGACCGAAAGGAAGCGTGGGTACTGGAAACATCCGGGAAGTACTGGGCAGCAGAGAGAGTGGAAGGTAATCTGAAAACTGCAATTGGAAATAAAGAAAATGTTTAATTTGCATCACAACGGATGTGCCACACTTCTAGTCATAATCATTTACCACATCTGGCAAAGGTTATCAGACCCCTTAAAAATGTTAAAAATTTTTATGTTATAATCACAAATTCCAATGTAGTTTTGTTAAGGTTTTTTTTTATTATTGGGTTGGTTTATTCAATAAAATCTTGTTAGAATAAAGTTTGTGATTGAGACATGAAAAATGTTTAAAAAGGTACTCCCCTAATGGAAAGCACAAAAACTACTAGTCATTATGATAAGGTTATATGAAAACTAAAAAAGTGTTGCAAAAAAAAAAACAAAACCTGAATTTATCTGAAAAATCGCTATTTTTTCTAAGACTACAGTGTTGTTACTTGACCAAAGCCAGTAATATATTAAATGTATTTTCAGTCTTTCAAATGTCTGAATCCTTATTTCAACAGCTTTAACATGTTGCTTCAGTTACTGATGAATCTCATAATTTCACGCTTTGTTTCCAGAGGGATATCGGAACATCTCCAACCAGTATGGAATAACAACAAAGATAGACAAGGAGCATCCAGGGATGAGGGAATACGCTCTGAGCAAAGGATGGTGGGACGGGAAGTCAGAGTTCAACTTTGCCACGGTCTACTCCTTTCTGACAACAGCCAGAATAGAGTCTGCTGGGACTCGGTACTGCGAGGGAAAGAGCTTGTTGGAAAAGAAAAACGGTTGGTTTTCTCCAACGTCTCTACAGAAAAATTTTTGGAAACTTTGACAGAGGCTTCATGGTTGTATTTTTTTTTTCTCAAGGCCACATTACTGCAGAGGCAATGATGGATATTCTGCGAGATAAAGACAGTGGCATCAACATGGAGGGCATGTTCATGACAACAGGAAGCATGGTGTCTGTGGTACCCGCGAGTCCGACTCTGCCAGGAGTTCACTACTTCACAGCAACTCCAGATCCAGAGAGGTGCTTCGATTGCAAGCCTTTCAGCTCATGAGCAACAAATGCAGCTGCAGAAAATTTATAACGTTCTTTCTTTGTTCAACAGGTCTGTTTTCAAACCATTCGTGTTTGTGAAAAATGCACGTGAGTTGAAGGAGACGTCCTCCCCTAGCTTTGGTCCAGATGATCCCGTGAAGAAGATACCCCGCTTCCAGAGCAAACCGGATCGCAAACATCCATTGTTTGTGAAGCATGAGGTTATTGCCGCCATCATTGAATCTTACAAGGTTTGTCATTCTAAAGTTACAAAATGCTCTTGCCTGATCATTTACTGTGTTAAATGATCAGGTGTTAATATATTCTTTTGTTTTCAGGAAAAAGGACAGAAAATCACAGAAAAACTGAGACAGCTTGAGAAAGAGACAGTGAAAAAGATGGAGAATATTCTGGCAGTGGGTGTGCAACAGCCTGATGACTATGTGAACCTGTTCTCGGAGTGTGTCAAGGAGGAGCTGAGTGTTTACAGCAAAGGTTAAGAGCTGTGTGAGATAAAAAAAAAGTGCAGCAGTGTGTTTCCTAATGTGCTGCTTGGAGCCAGATTTAATTACCAACAAGTATATAGGATGAACCAGTAAACAAACATAACTGAACTTAATAAAATCATTGCACAGAGCTGCACATGAAGCCAACATCATAAAATTGTTACTTTTATTAAGTGAACCATTGATTGTAAAAGTACAGAAAAAAAAACCTTTAGGTATATTTAATTTATATTAAAGTTAAACAAATGTGCAGCATTTGGCAGAACACACAACAAATTTTATTGGAAGTTTATTAAAGAAGAATTTATTAAAAACTTGCAACAGAGTTAATAAAACAATCTTTAAAAAACCAGACAATTCATCTCTTTATTTTAAATAATTAAAATAGCAGCATTAAACTTTATTTAACAAGATTTATGTGTTAGCGGTTAGTCAAGATGAGCATTTTCAAGTCAACACAACGGAACATTTTTGTACCACTCAATCATCAGATTGACTAGTTGGACATATTGATCGTCTTGGTCTTCAGCTGCAAATCAAAGTTTTCATTTGTCTTTTAAATGCATCTTCCACAAACATGGAGAAGAAGCTGCACATTTCCCTTCAAGAACAAATATTTTAACATAACAAATATGAAGATTTCAGTATTATGTACTGAAAGAAATACAGTAGTAACAGTGCATTAGGGCGATTGTAGATTAATTATATCTAGCTGCGCTCCTTGAAGTATATTTCTACCCCAAAAAACAGCAATTTTTTGATTAATTTTGCATATTTACAAGAAAAAAAGTTGATATTCTGATGTCAAAAAGTTGGAAGATTTGCCAAAAAAAAAAAAAAAAAAAAGATTTCCACAATTAAAGGCATACATTTCCAATATCATAAATTTATGCCTTTTTATTACAGAAAACAGTAAATTTTTCTTATTAATTTAAAAATATTCAACATCATGAAATATATATATATATATATATATATATATATATATATATATATATATAAATCTTGTAAATATATTAAATTAATCTTGAAATTTCTGAGACTTTTTGGCAGAAATGTACTCCTCTGTGGCCCTAATAGTACACATGAATGTGTAAATGAAAAAGATGTTTCAATAGCCCTATTAATTAAATAAATATTCTGTTAACAATATGGGACAGCAGTTCTATAAACATTCAAAATGAGTTAAAGTGAAATTCACAGTAACAGCTTAATATTGTTCCACTGATCTAAATTGTGCAACATGAGAGACTTTCAGTGCATTCAGTAAAGCAGGCAGACTCAGTTTATGACCATTTTTTAACTCTATCAAATAGTTTACTATTTGAATTAAAACACTGCTAACATGGCCTGAGAAACATTTACTCTGGCTTTTTTTAAGATACCGGTAGCCTTACCTGTAAAATTTAACCCTTCCACCCACAATGCTCAGAAAACTGCAAACTTAAGTAACAATACCCGTGCTTACTTTAATAAATGCTGAACATATAATCCTGTCTTCCCTTTATCACTTTAGGACAGGGTTTATTAGCCTTTACAATCCAGACATTTTCAACCTTCTTCCTTCTAAATATTTTTTTTCTACAGCTTTAAAACCTACCTCACCTTTAAAAAATGTGTTGAGTGAAATAAACATTTAAATAATTGATTTTGTTAAAAATATTTTTAAACTAAGAACCACCATATATTTCAATTCTAATTTTAGGTCTTAGAACAAAAAACATTAGATTTTTTTCAAGAAAGTAATATATATTTTTTTTACTATATTTAGAAATGATAGGTCACTTAAAAATAAGATAAAGCACAATTTTCAGCTGAATGACATAAGACTAAGAAGAAAAAAAAAAAAAAATCAAGCTTTCATATTGTGTCATTCTGCTTTATAAATTTAAAGGAAATGTTTGAAATGCTTCCAAAAATGTGCGTTTTCATTTATGTACAACATTTTTGCTTGTTTCTATGTCACTTCATGCATTTTAAGTCATAAAGAGCCACTTTAAAGGGTCTGATGACCTACAAGTGCAGAGCTGCAGGTTGCAGATCCCTGTTTTAGGTGGCTGGCTTTAGGTTGATGAATTATAATGTGTGTACAGATTTTAAAAATTAATACATTCAGTAGTTGGGTAGCATTTTTCCCCCCTGCAATATCAGCTTGGCCTCTTTGTGCTTCACCAATCATACAGTGATACATTTTTTATTTTATTTTTTGTCTCACAAGATCAATAATTATCCCATTCAGCAATGTAAAAACTCTTATGCCATTTTTCCCCCATGGATAGTTGAAATAATTACAGTACATGCACATTCAGTTTTAGCTCCAAGAAGGTGGCTCTGGTTGTATGGCTTAATAAGGATTTACTGAACATGCCTGATCATCTGAAAGAATATCCATCTGAACCAAGTCACGCTTAAGCAAAGCAGCTAAAATTTAACATTTTATAGATGTTAGATAAAATGCCTGAGGTGGTTCTAAAAAATACTCTAATATGTAAATTGTTTCCCTTTTTTAATAGGAATAAACTGCAGAGTAAGAGTTTGTTGTTACTCTACTAGACTTTTAATGTCACGTAGCATAAACCTTCACAGAGAGCTGCTCTGTACAGTTTGCCGACTGTGTCATACATGTCTAAACAGAAATGTGTCCCTTTGAGAAGAAAATAATGGTTAACTTTGACGCCTTAGTTTGGTGCAGTAAAGTAGTAATGAAGCTGACTGTCTTCGAAGCTGTACTCCTGCTTGATGTGCTGAAGCACGCCGCCCTGCTGCAGCCGCGTCCCGTAGAGGACCGCCTCGCCGCGGTCCTGCGCCAAGCCCACCTGCTGAAGCCAATCCACCAGCTCACAACCGCGGAAACAGTCCAGCCTGGTCCTCACACCACACCTGTAAGGCAATGAAGCTTTTAGCTGCTGCTCTGAACAGAGAAGGAGCTGAGCGACATAAACACATTTGAGGCACAGTGGGAAAATCAATATTTAGGGAATATTTTCACAGGTATTTTTAGATAACCTCCAAGCATAAAACAAGGAGCACATTTACTCAAGACGGATTGTAATCAACTTCAGACCAGGGCAGCTCTCACCTTTTCTTTTTAACAATGTCATGAAAACACTGCTGTTTGTGGTATTTGGTGAACTGAAGGCAGGTCATCCTGATGTCATCTGGTAAATCCAGATCCGGTTCTTCTTCTTTCTTCTTTCCAAACCAGCGACTGTATAACCTGAAAAACACATGAAAAGATAAAAACTAAACAAATCTAGGCTCTTAATACAATATATACAGTACAGTACAGTTCTGATCAGAAGTTTACATACATTCTTCATTGGCAAGAACATCACATTACTTAAATGTTTTTTGGTTAAATGAAACAAACATTAAGCTATGCTGAGATTTCAAACATCCATCAGAGCTGCTTTTAGAGTAGATAAAACAGGCCAAGATGTGAAACTCATTAAAAATGTCTGAACATTTTAAACCAACCTATTTAAATAAGTTAGAGCAATTCTGATACAAAACAATAACTGGACTGATTCCAGTACACTGTGGACAGCTAAAAGAAGCTTTTGGGTTCTCTCCAGCTTAAGAGACAAGTCATCAATAATTTGTGGGGCTGTTTACATTTTATATTCACAATAACATAACAGTTCTTGTTTTTAAAAATCACTGAAGTGGTATGTAGCAAAATCAATCCAATTTGATTCAATAACACGTCAAATAAATTTGTAAAAATCTGAAGTTAGTATGACATTCCTGCTAATGGTAAATGTCTTATGTTTGTATAGCGCTTTATTAAGTCTATAGGACCTCAAAGCATTTTACACTACGCTGATGGTGGCAAACTACTTGATAGTAGCCACAGCTGCTCTAGGGCAGAAGCGCTGTACCGGCAGGTTGACCACCCCATTCGAGTGTAGGTAAATTTATTTAAAAATTTGCATTTATTTGTGTATTTATTACATTACCTCTTCAATGGAAGTAAAATAATATGCTTGTCCAACCCGAAAAGAGCAAAGGAGATAAATCCCTGCCAACAGGAAGAAGGAGTATTATTGCTGTGCTTCTGTGTGGGAGTAAATTTACATGATTTGAGGACTTCTTTATTTATTAGACTGACCTGTCCGTAGTTTGCTATAGCACAGAAGAACTGAAGCTCCAAGTAGAGTCTCCCATGAAGGTGGTTGTAAAGCAACCACAGAGAGCTGGAAAAGTTCTGTGGTTAGAAGAACAAGATAGGTTATCCTCTGCCGATTCATTGGTGGCTCTGGTAAAAATATGTATCAAATCTTAAAGTAATTTCAGTTGCATGGCATCACTGAAGACTAGAAACAAAAACCTTTAATTTGAAAAAATTCTTTTCAGTTTACTTAATTTAGATTTGACTTTTTTTAAACTGATGAAAAAACTTCCAACTAATAATCCACTACTTTGTCTTTCACTCATAAATATATGTCATGACACAGAGGTCTACTTCTTTGGGCCAGTGGCTACAAGGCTAGACAAGGAACTAAGGATAAGGATGACAACTAAGGTAAAAAATAAATAAATAAATAAATAAATAAATAGATATTTCCATGTCCAGATGCAGTCATTTGCATGGCATGTCTGGGAAAAACTTTTTCTGTTCTAGTGTCACAAACGTAAACATGGAAATTGCTCAACTCTTCGTGGACTTGAACTGTAACCATGTGCTTTGCTCAGATTAGACAAAGATTGTGCTTTGCAGCAACAAACACTCATGAAAAATCCCTTCATGGCCACCGTTGTCATGGTAGAGAATCTATGATATTGTGGGCTCGTTTAGCTCCTAAATTCACTTACACCGTGTTCCAAATTATTATGCAAGTGATATTTTCTCATATTTTCTTAAATAGTCAATGCAAATGATGGTCAGTATAATTTTCAAGTCATGAACTATTACAGTATAAATCAAATTTTACTGAACAAAGCTCCCCATGAGAACAGTATTGTTTTCAAAAATAAATAAAAAAATCGGAAACTAATTCTACCGATTATTTTTGGTAATCTATTTCGGTAGATTATGCTACCGAAATAAAATAATTTATTTCACTCAGTTTACACATATTTTTCAGGAGAGGCAACAAATTTGTCCACATCTGTATATTTGAAAAATAGGTCAGTCCTGCTTTAGCTCAAGCTTGTATAAATAATTACATAATTTAATTTCTTGAAACATGTTTTTTTTAGTTATTCTACTGTCATATGTACAGGAACTAATAAAACCTTTGGCTGAAAAAAATATAGGAAAACATGGTGTTCTGTTGTAGTTTTAAAACAGGAGTATTTCACTGAAATGAGCTGGAAATGAACTATTAATTTGTATGTTTGCGATGATTGCAGTCTTTCACTCACAGCGAGAAGGAAGACAGTCAGGAGCAGACACAGGAGCACATGACGGACCACTTGTCTGTCTTTCACCTGCTGAAGCTCATCCATCTGAGCAAGAAGACAGTCTGTCGACTCGCAACCATTCTCACAATGAACTGCAGAGGGCAGCAGCGCACAGAAAATGAACAAACGGCTCACAAGAGAAAGGACTGCTGGACCAAATGTGGCTTTACAGTCCTCAAAGCAAAATGTTAAAAACTAAGGAAGTTGATTCAGGTCTGGGACATCCCCTGTGGGTTTTTAGAGAGCTTAAAATATTTGTGCAAGATAAAATGCGCGACAGTCAGCTGTCAGTGGAAATACCTGGGAGGGAGCTTGGGCTGTTGTTCACGTTTGTGCTGATGATCATGTCAGGCATGGGCGTGGCTGGAGCACAGGCACATCTGAAACACTCTGATAGCAACCAAAGTGAATAATAATTCTCTCAATATATAATTATGTGTCTGTATTATTTACAGTGGGTTTTTTGTAATTACATTAATCCAACATCTGATGTTTCTTATTTGACTGCTTGACATAAAATTATGAAAACATGTATCCAATGAAAATAACTTAATATTCTGTTGCTTTCGATCTGATTTTAGTTTATACTATTGCCATGATCAAACAAAATCAATTTATCGATTACATGTCTTATATTCAATGCATTTTATAGGGATTGCACATGATGAACCAACATATCAGAAAGTAATTGTGAAGTGGAAGTAGCTTCCTATTTTTCTGCAAATTTGATTTGAATATACATTTTAAAGACTCGCCAAATATTCTTAGTTTAATGCTTGTTGTCCTTCTGGAAGGTGACCCTCTGAACTGATCTCATGTTTTATGCATGTTTTCTATCAGGATTGTCTTTAATTTAACTTCATCTATGTTTCAACCAACAGAATATTGTTGTAAAGTATATTAGGCAAATTCTGAAGAACACTCCTAACATTTTATTTAGGAGGTTTAGAGTAATGAGGGCTGAACACAATATCTCTTCATTCTTTCCATATTAGTATTCCGATCTATAATGAAAAAACTAATACATAGAAGGTTGTGGTTATTTTATAGCAAAATGTGAAAGATTTAAGACAAATATTTTTGCAAGGCAGTGTAAGTACAGTTGAACATGATGCACTCAGTGGTGAAATAATATTATGATTCTCCTAAAATGACTCACATTTTACTTTCTGTTCAAGGGTTTCAAACACGCAACAGAATGTGTATATTAAAGAAAAAATCCAAAACTGTCTGTAATTGTTTGCCAATGGCAGCTCATTGATAAATCTTAATTGGTATTACAGATTATTGCCCTTATTGCTAGTACTCAAGTGTTTTAATAACCAACCTCGGATATTTTGGGAAGATAGGTTTTGATACGTGAGGCTGATACATAAAAGTCATGTTTTATGTTTAATGCAACATCATTGTTAAATGTTATTGTGATTAACATATTTTCCTGTCTGCTCTTTTTTCCTAACATAATAATGTACTCAACTGTTTCCTTTAGCTTTCTGATCTTGGGTTTCCTACATGACTCCTGAAATGTTACAAACTAACAAATATTGCATCAAAGCAGTCGAAAGTGGCTGCAATTTGATAGCTTGTGCAGCTAAACCCGAAAGTAACATTAATACACATGCTGCAAACATCCATGGAAGTAGAGTAGAAAAGAACTAGACTGCAGAACTATAAAATGGAAATGAGGTGAAATGCCCAGCCTGGTTGTTAGATAATTTGCTTTCCATTTATGGCATGAGAACTGTTTGCACCTTTCCAGTCATAGCATTTTATTTCACTTCAAGTGCAATGGCAGTAAAAGTATTAATTCAACCAGTCAAATAATGCTATGTAACAAAAGAAATCAAATCTAAAACATTTTCAGAGTAGAAAGTACCTCCTCCTGTTCTGTTTCCTGGCTCTATGAGAGTCTGAGTTTCTGGTTCAACCTCGGTCACCTGATCCTGGTAAGGTTCAAATGAACTTTCTCCGTCTTTGTATTCTTCATCTTGCTCCCAACTTCCTCTACTAAGACACACCAAAGAGCCTCCTCCAAGAAGTATACTGAAGCTGACCACTACTGTGGTGCAAATTATCTAAAAAAAGAAAAATAAATTTGTCAAAATTTGGAGCTTTGAAGTTTTACTATGAATAGAAAAATTATTAGCATTATTCTTCATTTGTGTGTTTTATACCTGTAGTTTGCCATAGAAGAATGAGGAATCAATAGCGTCAGACCTTTTTTCGCCGAAGATGAGCAGAATAGAGGTTATCAAAGAGGGGATCCTGTAAAACATGAGTTTGTTCATGTAATTAAAATGTCAAACAGAAACAGCTTAGCAACACTGCCATAAAACATGAAACTGTGGCACTGATCTGGATTAAAAACCTGCAGAAAGATTAGAGGACTGAAACAACAGAACACACAGTTAAACACAGAAATGCAACACTATTAAACTGTTTCATAAACCCCGGTAATGTATTACTTTTTCGTGGTTCTTTGATTCTCTCATTTTTTTTTTTTTTTTTTTTTTTTTTTTTTTTTAAATTGGATGACTTTGATAATTTTCTCAAACTTTTTTATTTTTGCCACGTTTTTTTGGCTTTGTGTCTGTAAATGTACTTAGGTTTGTTTTCTTTATATACTCCTGTATAAATAACAAGTTACCTATACAAATAAGGCAAGGCAAGGGAACTTTATTTATATAGCACCTTTCAGCCAAAGACTATTCAAAGTGCTTGTACAAGAGAGCCAAAAAATAACACACAAGAAGATAGTAAAAAAAAACAAAAAACAATAATAATAATAAAGATCAAGCTGATTAAAAATAGACAAAGTACCGTAAACATCAAAATTTCAAATATAGTGAATGAGCAGAACCAAAAACCTAATAATAGGCAACTTCAAATAAGAAGGTTTTTAACCTTGTTTTAAATAAACTCAAGGTCGGGGCAGTCTTACAATGAGCAGGAAGCTTATTCCAGAGTGTCAGAGCATAAAAACTAAAAGCTGCTTCACCATGTTTAGTTCTGACTCTCGGTACAGTTAATAGGTTTGATTCTGATGATCTTAAAGGTCTGAGTGGTANAGTGCTTTATAAACCATTAAGGAGATTTTAAATTCAATTCTTTGAGCAACAGGCAGCCAGTGCAGGGATCTTAGAACAATATGTTTCAGAGGAATAAAAAAAAAAAGAAAACAATACACGGATAATGGCGTTAATAATAACTGAAGCAGCCAAAAAGTGATAGATGCATTTTAGCTTTTTGTTCTAAGTCTATTAATACAAATATACAAGCATAGATTAGAGGCTGAGAAAACACAAAATAGTGCAATACTCTTAGAGAAACCAGTTGCTTGTCATATCAATCCAGGTTATATTTTGAGATACAACCTGGATTTAATTTTCTGAGAATCAGAGGTGACTCACCCCCAGCCTGCGATGACCAGCGCACCTGGTGCTCCTCTAAGATCCTCATACTTTTTCATAAGCACAATCGAGAGTGCTATTAATCCTAAAACAAAAGACATTTTATTCACAAAAATAACAATCAAATTCAGATTCTGGAGTAGCACTAACTCTACATATGGATAAATGTGTTGTGGGCTTACCTGGCCACATAAAACTACTGTAGAGTGAAGTAGACAGCAACATGAAAATGAGGACCTGTGCAACAAAGTTGTCTTCCTTCACCACAAAGTTCCACAGAATCATCCCAATGCAGCTGAACAGCTAGAAAACCACATCACCAAACACACAATTAAAGGTTTTGCTGAAGATAAAAGTTAGTTGGAGCTACAGTTCTTTTTTCAGACGACAATACAATTGAAACTAAGACTGCCTGCTTACCTGCGCCAAGAACAGGTTGACTGTAAACATATGAGGAAGTCTCTTAAACTTTTTACTTAAAAACATGACAGCAACTGTCCACAGCTGGCAGGAAATAAAAACATTTTTAAAATTAGTTATACAAAAAATAGACTTATTAAACTCTTCTGTTTGCTGAAACTAAACATCAATGCACTTCATAAAAAATAAATTAAAAAAAACATGGAAAAAATTTGACAGCATTTTAAAAATTTACAGCAAAAATCATGAAAATATCACACATGGCTGAATCACAGTTGACATTGGTTTTTCAAGGCAGATTCGATAGTACCCTTAAGAGACATGCCTCTCTAAAATGGACACAGTCATAAATGGATGATGTTATGTCAGATGTAAACGTCAGAGAATGAAGAACAAACAGTTTGCCCACAGATCCTTTAAGTAGGAAGGTGGCTGAGATTTGTGAGTTACTATTTGAAGATGGTAGATTTCTGCTCACCCAACAGAAACAGCATTTCTGTCTGTAACACCTCTATTTTGTCTTTAAGAAAACAAATACCCGTTCATGTTAAAGTGGAGTTTTTCATCTCCATTATTTTTACATATACATGTGCTACAGTATGATGGATTGCGGTTTCCTTAGATAGAAACTTTAAAACACATTTTAAACATGAATTGAACTTGACTGTTTGGATCAGTTGGAATGTATGCATGATTGGGCTGAATTACATTTTTTGTAAAGTACTTTGAGATGACGCAAGTACCTATGACACTATGTAAATAAAGTGAACTGGTTTGGTACATT
Source organism: Alfaro cultratus (assembly GCA_903066825.1). Lineage (NCBI taxonomy): Eukaryota > Metazoa > Chordata > Actinopteri > Cyprinodontiformes > Poeciliidae > Alfaro > Alfaro cultratus. The sequence continues at coordinate 6,138 of CAEFZX010007389.1, read as the reverse complement.
GCACTTCAATGCTTAACTACAAAAATTTGATTAAACTTTTTTCCCCTGAATGCCTTAGCTAAATCAACAAAGGACATGGCAGTGCTTTGACTTCATTTCATCAGTACAAATGCACATTTACACTCCACATGCGTAAAAATGGTTGGAAATTATTTTCTGGGGTCAAATAACATACTGTTGTACCAAAGATAACTTGATGGTGTCACTATTTTGACAGCTATTACTTTAGTCCAGTGGTTCTTAACCTGGATTCCATCGAACCCTAGGGGTTCAATGAGTGGGTCTCAGGGGCTCGGAGGAGCCTCTGCCACGGAGGTAAAGACACACTTGTGTAAAGTCGTGATGACATGCCCCGCTTGGCCATCACTTGCTGCAGAGGATCATGTTACATTGTTGGCCAATTAGTGCTTCGGGGAATTTAGTGCGCGCACAGTGCGCAACGGCTGCCGTAGTTGTACGTCGTGTGGTTTCTTTCTTAATATTTTAATCCATACTAAATATGTCGAGCAAAAAAAGAAGAAAATGAACAGACTTTGCTGTGAAGATGCACTTGCCAAGGTGAAGCCACGCCTATCTGAACTGGTCTCCCAAAAACAACAGCAGAAGTCACACTGATTTGCAGGTATGTAATTTGTGCAATGCTTTATTCTGGCCCCAAAAAAGTATTTTGTGGATTCAAAATGACAAAAAACAAATTAAATTTAAAATATAAAAAAGAATTAAGTTATTAAAAAAATTTTAATTCTTCAAAAAAATCCAAACTTATTTTTCCATCCATCCATCCATTTTCTGTGCACCCTTGTCCCTAATGGGGTCGGGAGGTGCTGGTGCCTATCTCCAGCTACGTTCCGGGCGAGAGGCGGGGTTCACCCTGGACAGGTCGCCAGTCTGTCGCAGGGCAACATAGAGACAAACAGGACAAACAACCATGCACNTTTGGACTGTGGGAGGAAGCCGGAGTACCCGGAGAAAACCCACGCATGCACAGGGAGAACATGCAAACTCCGTGCAGAAAGACCCCGGGCCGGGAATCGAACCCAGAACCTTCTTGCTGCAAGGCAACAGTGCTACCAACTGCACCACTGTGCAGCCCCAAATTTATTTTTAATTAGTAAAATAGTAAAAAAATATTTTTGGGGGCTGAAATTCTTTTATGGGCCCGAAATATTTTTTGGGGGGCCAGAATAAAGTAATACTGTAATTTGCTGTGAGTTCATGGTTTTGTTCTTTGAGCAAGGTGACGTTCATGCACGGCTCATTTTGTGCACCAGCAAANTTATTTATCACTAAAGAAGGGTTCGGTGAATGCGCATATGAAACTGATGGGTTCGGTACCTCAAAAAAGGTTAAGAACCACTGCTTTAGTCCAATTAAATCCTCAGAGGTAAAACTTTCCTAACTGAATGCCATCAGAGTTTTATATTATTTTATTTTTATTTCAGGCAGTTCACCACTGTGGTCAATTACGGGTACATTGGATCCATCAAAGAGTACTTCTATATTCCTGGTAGGGTGCTGGTCTATTAGATCTCTAATCTACTGCTTTCTGGTATTTCTCCTGACTTCCCCCTCTTCACTGGACAAATCATTATAATGGTTGTCACATTCTAACTGGCAGCTTTATTATTATAATGTTCCTCTAGGGTGGCCATTTTGTTAAGCACGTTTGCTCAAGTTTAGTGTTACATACGTCGCTCCTTTGGCTTTAGCATCTGTTTCTTGTGCTGTCTTTCTTACTTGTAGATTTTTTTATGTTGGGCCTCTAAATAAAACATCCATCTTGAACCTCAAGCCACAACAGGATTGAAAGAAGGAAGCATTGTCTTTCAGAAAACAGTGAAGCGGTTAAACTGTATGGATATGCAGAATGCAGAACCAGAAGCGGTTAGTTACTGACAGGGCTGCATATTTCTTAAAGTGGTACTGAAAGTGAGAATGAGGAAGCGGGTCTGAGTGAGTGACAAATCAGTGAGGCAACTCATCCACTGAACAGCTGAGCCTCCTAAAGACAGATGGTTTAGTATTTTAAAACATGAAAAAATAAGATTTAATAAGTATATATCACTTCCTTTAAAAGAAGCTACCAAACGCTAAACTGGGTTGATTTATCAAGCCACAATTGACTGGTAGTTCCAGAAGATCCCAATCCACTTCTCGGAAGAATAAAAACTAAACAAAGAAACTAAGGAACAATGTGGTGTACAGCCAGTTATGAACAAACATGTTACACAGTCACTTACCAGAGCCACTAAGCTCACTATGCTTATATTAAAGCTGACACTCTCAAGTGAATTCATCAGACACTGGGGATCCATTAAGTGGATGGTAAGTAGCCAGGCTGAGACGTACATTATTGGAGCTGAGAGAAAAGTGCTGATCACCATCCCAGAGGTCACCTGTCACAATGAAAAACATGTTTAGGAAAGTTTTAAAAAGATGCATTCCAAGCAAATAAGAAAGGTGAGCTGTAGTTCATGTAGTATCTCACAACTTCCAGTTCTGCATTATAGTAAACAGCATAGATGGCCACGCTTGGTGCAGTGGGGAAGACTCCGTAAAGAAAGGCATAATCTGAGAGGCTGGAGTGGTTTGTAGTATTGCTGCTGTTATCCAAAACATCCACCATGTCCTTACAGAGAAGCGGCATTACCAGCCTTGAAGTCCAAAAAAAAACAATATATGAAATAGTTAAAAGTGCAAACCAGAGGAAGTGAAACACCTAGATAATTATGGTTAAAATGCAGACATGTAATTCTGAAATGACCTATGGTCTGAGAAGGTCTGAGTCATCTAAACCATTAGCACAAAACACATTGGGAGCCCTTAACTTTACTCGGCCTCTAACACCATGTATCACTATAATGGTAATACCAAAGCATTTATTAGTAAAAATATCCATAAGGTACAATGAAATTCCACTCACAGTTTGGCTGTAATAAGTAAAATCAGTGTCACAACAGTGGATCTGGTCAGTTTCCTCAACTGGCCCACCATGGTCAGACCCAAATAGAACAAAGCTGCTCCACCAAAAGAGTTGCCCAAGCCGTCTATGAACTCAGCCATGAAAGCAGGGATTCTCTGTTGCAGGGCAAAGTGGGCGATGATGCCTACGATAACCATGAATACAATGGGGTTCTTCAAGACTTGCAGGACTACATGTCCCACAATCAACAGTTTTCTCTGCTGGTGGTTTCCCTGATTCTTCCACTTTTGGATCTCGCACAGTGCAAAGCCGACAGGATTTAGGATCATCAGGGACACGGGTGCAACCAGGTAGATATACTGGAGGTATTCTGGGTATGTGCTTTGATAGAGGGCTTCAACTGTGGACAGAGATGAAGGCAACAGGGTCAAAGAAAAATAACAAAAACAGGTAAATCTAAGATCTAATTAGTCAATAGTTTTATTCTAAAATGTTGAAGTGAAATCATTCTAGACACATGCAAGCAGCATTTACAATAAATATTTTTATGAAAATTAGGTTGAGAAATGTAAACCCACTAATTCTGGTAGAAGAAAAGCAAGTCACAGAAACTGTAAATTCTCATCGTGCAAATAACATATAAATATACAAAGCAGTATTTCTTAAAGTGGAGGATATGGATACCTAATCCAGTCAAATGCATTGACTGCATAAAATTATCTCCCCAATAAATATTTAATGACTCCCATAATTTTTTAAATGAAATATTCCGTCAGACCAAAAGCTCCAGAGTTATTTCAGAAATATTTAATTACCGGTACTTGAGTAAATCAAACTGAAGTGTTACCCCCTGGCAGAAACACAAAGAGATACTGTATGCAAAACATTGCTACAGCTCTGACAATGAATTTGAAACAGGTTCATCCTGCTCCAACTGCTAAACCGAGTCACAGCCTAGAGAAAAGTGGCCAGGCATTTTCTGTTTTTCTATCACATGTACATTCACTTGTTTCATCTATTAGGTTAGACTAAACTTTGTTCTTTGCTTAGATTATTTCAATAAAGGGCTGATTGAAATAACCAGTCCTTGATTGTTGTTGAAATTAAATCTGTAGTGATGGTGAGAGGTTCATATAACTGGGCTTTCAAGATGCATTTGAACTATTCATTTGTCTAAGTGGAATGATAATAAAAAAACTACAGCTGTTGGTTAAGACTAGAATTTGTCTAGTCTATTTGATTCTCTTTACTTAATATTTAGTTGAAAAGTTGCAAAAGTGTGGCTGTTGGTTTGAGGGGAAGACTTTAAAAGTAGCTTTTCATCTTCAGTAGTTCTGCCATTTTGAGAAAGGCATCTGTAAAGGCAGATAAGCAAACCCAGCATGATGCTGCTAGAGTTGCACAATAAAGATTGTGATAAAGGAACAAAAATAGAGAACATTGTTATTGCAATATTCCGTAATATTATGGGAATTCAAAGTTTTTCTGATATAATGCAGTCCTAAACTCTATTTTAAATAGAGTAGAAAAAAATATTGGTAATGCACAAATAGTGCCTGATAGGTAAAATTTTGTGTGGTTTAGAGAAATCCACATCAATTTGAATCCCCTCCTCCAAAATTAACACTTTCAAGCACGACTGGAATTTGCAACTGAGCAATTGGACTTCTGTAGAGAAATTTAAGCTCATATAAGATAAAGACTGAGATATTTGGCCGCAACATTGAAGTATGTTAGAAGCAGTCATGGTGAAGCTTTCAAGTATAACACAACTGTTTTCACGGTAAAGCATTGTGGTGGTAAAATCATGCTGAGGATATTTTTTCCAAATTTTTCAACTTCCCCTCAAATCAACAACCAGATAGTCGCAATCTTCAGCTAGATGTTCCAATTGGAAATTAATACCATTCTGAAAATGCTTGATGAATCCAAATTTGTACTTTTTAAAATGCATCTAAAGTCCCAAAATAATATATGATGCAGATGTTTACACAAAATTGCACTTACCTATTGGATAGCCCAAAGCAAAGTCATTGCTTTGGGTTGCAAATATTGAGAAGATGCCAGCCTTACTGAAGCGGCTGTCAGGACTGGACACTATCAGAGTGAGGACGCAAACGATGCAAAATACTGACACTTTAGCGATGAGGATCCCCCACAGGAAGGGCCAGATGACGTTTCCAAAGTCCAGTAACACCATGTTCTTAAAAAGAAGCGCAGGGAGAGCAAACTTTGATACAAAGTTGCCCAATCCTTTGGCCTGCGTGGAGGTGATGATGTTGGTCCTTCCTGCGATGTATCCACACAGGATGATCCCAAAGCATTCCAGGAGAGCAGGTAGCAGCCTGTCTATGGACATGGTGGAGGGCACAGCAGGGGGGCTGGGGCTCCCCTCCACTCTGTAGCCGCCTGCTGTCTCCATCCTGTCTCCGTGTGTTTTCTGTCAAAAGTGATCTGTTATCATGCTAAAGTGGAGAGGCTCACCGACCTGACACTGAAGGCGGAAGACAGAGAGAGGAGGGCACTTTAAACGTCTGATTTAATTTTAAAATTGTTATTTGGTAACCAAAAAATAATAATAATTAAATAATTCTTCAAATATACACCGTAATATCAACAAATAAAGCGACGTATAAAATTTAAGCTGCCATGTCTTTAAAAATATCTCCTCTTACCGTTTTAACAGCCGATGTCCCCTCCTGTGAGCCCCATGTGTCGGTTTTAGTTCACTAGAAGCAGCCGTTGAGAGTTAAAACAGCCAGCTAATCTTTAACTGGAGTAACAAAAAGCATAAAATAGAGCTAAATTCCCGAAAAAAAACAGTCGGGAAAGTGGTTAAGGAACAATTAATCTAGCTTGTTTATGTTCCCTGTTACACACGGAGTCACTGCTTAACGTCACTGCCTGTGCTGTTCTTAATCTCTGATTTGTCACACAACCCGACCAATCACGTTCGTCAGAGAGAGCGAAGAGGCGGGGCTTAACCAGCGCAACCTCTCAAGTGTTATCATTGGTTATAAAACTAGCAGTGGTGTCAAACTCCAGTCCTCAAGGGCCGGTGTCCTGCAGTTTTTAGATGTGCCACAGATACAAAACACTGGAATGAAATGACTTAATTACCTCCTTCTTGTGTAGCTAAGTTCTCCAGAGCCTTGCTAATGACCTAATTATTCTGTTCAGGTGTGGTGCAGCAGAAGCACATCTAAAAGTTGCAG